>JAWDGP010000422.1:592500-680000 GCA_033675545.1 Elysia crispata
AACTTGGAAACAAAGCATTATCATAATTATGTCAATATACATTATATATCTATTAATATATACACATGTATGCAATAGCTGATTTTTAGTACTGTTGCTGTACTTAAAGGTACAGGTAGGTGTATGGAGACATAAACAGTGACATTGTATTGCAGCTTTTTTATATATAGTTATAGAAGTAGTGGCAAAGTTAATAGTGATAGACGTTAGTAGTAGTAGTAGTAGTAATAGTAGTAGTAGTAGTAGTAGTAGTAGTAGTAGTAGTAGTAGTAGTAGTAGTAGTATTAGTAGTAGTAGTAGTAGTAGTAGTAGTAGTAGTAGTAGTAGTAGTAGTAGTAGTAGTAGTAGTAGTAGTAGTAGTAATAGTAGTGGAAGTAGCAGTAGCAGCAGCAGCAGCAGTAGTAGGAGTAGTAGGAGTAATAGAAGTAGTAGGAGGGCTGGTGATAAAAGCAGTATTAGTGGTGTTGGTCATGACAGCAGCATACAAATAAAAGCAATAGTAGGAAGAGTGAAAACGTCTGTGGCAGTTGTAGAATCAGCTCTTAATGATGTATGAGACTTTGAAAGCGACTTGGTTGACATTCTTATTTTAAAATTTCTATGAATAAAACGAAATTCTTTCTTTGTTTATATAAAAATTCATGCCTGATTTTTCAGCTTTGTTCATGTACAAGTAAATCATGGTTAGAAAATAAAAAAGGGACTCCACAGTGGTTTATTTCAGGCAGAATCTGGATCTTTAGTTTAGGCTTAGCTCGTGATACATGATATGCCGTTGGTTGAATCGTTCTGCTCATTGGAACAAGATAGTTGCTACATTAACTTGTAATATTTTATGTAGTTTTTACCCTTTTTTCATGAATTTAATCCTTGACCAAAGTTTTTTTTTTACCCGACTTGATTGGTATCAAAGTTCAAACTGATTTTTTCGGCTGTACAGGGATAATATTTTCAATAGAGAAATAAGATGAGTCATCTGTGAAAATACTGAAATAGATGTACATATATTTTTGTAAATTTTTAATACAATTTTCTCATTGAGGACAAAATAAATTCATTTAACTTCTCCAATTTTTACAAAGTAAAATTTAATATGAATAAAAAGCTTATCTTTTTTTTCAAATCACTGTCCTAATTTCGTTTTATTGGTAGCAGCTATATTTTTGCAGCAACATCCAAACTTTTGTGGCAATGCAAACATGCATCCAAGAGCTTTTTCAAAAAATGACTGTAGTATATTTACTTGAACAGAACTTTTGATAAAGGCAATTGTAAAGTTAATTTATCAAAAGTGTGGAAT
Source organism: Elysia crispata (assembly GCA_033675545.1). Taxonomy (NCBI): domain Eukaryota; kingdom Metazoa; phylum Mollusca; class Gastropoda; family Plakobranchidae; genus Elysia; species Elysia crispata. Next base: position 593,801 of record JAWDGP010000422.1, read on the forward strand.
ACTTTAAACTACAGATATTTCTCTAAAATCTATTTGTGCATTTTTTTTTTTTCAAATTTAACTGTTTTTTTTTGTGTTTTTTGTTTTTTTTTGGGTTTTTTTGTAATTGATGCTAGATAAAGCTCAAGTGAAAATTTATTTTGTGAAATTAAAACAGAGTTCTTTTTTGGTAAGTAAGTTTGTGGGGACATTAAATTAATTCAACAGATTAATATTGAAATTAGTTTACACTTTATACCAACCAACTTTATTGAGAGAGAAAGTGGAAAGTTACCTAAATAACTTGACCTTATGTTTTACCCAAGGCTCACACAAAGGGATTCAAAGAGAAAATTTTGACTGTATCATTACATTTTGATGCTCTTTCATATTAAACATGTTGACTCATTTAAAAAAGGGCAAATTTTATTTTTAAAGTTAACAAACTTTCATAAAATAAAGGCTTATTGGCAATAACTCCCATTCTATCAGGGCCCCAATGCGTCACCCCTGAACACGCATAGGCATCAATATCAGATTTCGCTCTGCTGAGATAAATAAAGTATCACCAGTTAAGGCTGTGACTCAAGGGATTTTTCACTTACCTCCTGTGACCTTTCCATCTTCTCTACTCATCTACTTCTTAATAAGAAAGACATGACCCACTCTTGCCCTCATTTTTTTTTTACTTCCTCCTTTCCTAACCCCAATCAGTACATTTTCCTCTTTCTCTCTTCCTCTAATGCCACTCTCTTTGTCACTAGATACCTTTCCTTTCTTTTCCGTTTTCTCCCTATCAATTGCTAAATTTGTTTCATGTTACAAAATATATTAAAACCAATCTTTGTCTCCTAGCCAAGGTCTTCCATTTTTAGCAAACAGAAATAGGCTTAGGATTGGGGCCAATATCCTTGATGTTTTGACTCCACTATTTCCTTTTGCATTTTTAAACACTACTTGATCGTCCTTTAAATGAAAAGATACTGTATTGGCTTTAGACAGATTTTTGCTTAAAGCACAGGCAAGTGGTTTATGACACTTGCTTATTTTATTCTCACATCCATTCTCTTTCTCAGTTCCCGTAAGATTGATTGTCCTGTGCGGTTAAGAATCTCTTCCACTCCAGATGGCCAGAGACTTGTCATCAGGGAGAGCCTATTAGATGGTCACAATCATGAAGTTAGTGAGGTAATAAATGAATGTTCTGCTACACAAGGAAAAAGAAATACATGAAAGCACTGATTTTTATTTTGAATGGTTGTGATCAGAGCAAAATAACTAATTCCAAATTTGCACCCACTGGTTTCCTTAAAATTATAAAAAAAAAAGGCAAAAATTATTAGCTTTGTTCATTTAAAACATTCGTATTATAATAGGGATCATAAATTGTTGTTAAAAATTTTTTATCTGGACCATTACCTATTGATATCTTTTCCTTGGACTTTTCTTCTTGAAAAGATCGTTTGTACACAGCCTAAAACAAAAATATGCAATCTTTTTTTCACAAGTCATTATTTTATTAGCATAAGTGACCATTGCAGGCATCTTAAGTCTCTGTATACCTCACAACTTAGTAAAAGCCCAGTTTCATTTGTGATTGTGCTAGTCCTGTTAAGATTTCAGACCAGTTCCTGAATCTCTTCATAGCAGGACCAGCAAGTTTGTGATAATGCATCATGCATGGAGTAATTTCTTGAATGTTTTTGCAACAGGCGTAACTTCTGTGCCTCTGGTGTTCACTTTCAAGATTTTATGATAACCCCTATTTGCTACAATCTATCTTGCACGTGAAAAGAAACAGCCATGCACACTCCCAGCTGCTTAATTTTTCTACATTTACATATCTAGTAATAGATTATTTAAGCAAACTTCAAACTTCGTGCAGATGTTAAACAGTAATGACAATATTGCCATTTTTCCTTTTTTTTCTCTAGGAGCTTTACAAGTCTATGTCTCGTCAGAAACAGTTAGAAGAAGAGACAGAGGTAGAAATCTTCAACCTCATCTCAATGCACAGTGACAAAAGATTAGCTCGCATGCTGGTGCGGGACAGATTGACACAGGAGATGGGCAGATCCATAGCGATCAAGGACATCCTAAACATAGAAAAAAAAATTGGTCGAAGAATGGAGAGGGAAAAAACGTAAGACAAGTTTTGGCTAACTTTAACTTTTTTTTTTATTTTTGCCTTGGTCAAGTTCAGAATCATGTATGTCTAAGTTTGCAATTTAATTATGATATTGGCAAACAAAAAGCAAAAGAAGAGATTTCATAATGTACTCATGTGGTTAAAACTAATGAGACAAATATAAAGCAGTCCACACATCTTGCTTTGACTTTGATAAGTCAAATTTATGGATGACTCGAATTGATAAAATTACTGTCCTGAACGCAATGAATGAGTGGCTATAGTGGGGGATCATTACAATCTCACATAAGGTTAATCAACAGATATTAGCAAAGTTGTATGTTACCCTGGATAAGTTTTCAAAAGTTGGTCAACAAAACAGTCTGTCCAGAATCTGCTGTCCATAATATTATCAAAGATGTTAATCAAATTGCTGATAATTATGATGGATTGAATTCGAAATACTTAACCTATATCAATCTGCCCTTGATTGAAATTTGTGCTCACTATCCTCCCTCTTATCTCATCTGTCACTGCCCAGCTTGGACTCTGACAAAACCATGGCCATAGAGGCAAACGAAGATACACAAAATGAGGAACATAAGGAAGATGATGTGAGGGAAGAAACCAATGGAGGGACAGAAGAGACTTGTGAGACATCAAAGATTGTTGAACAATGCACAGGTGATGACGGGGAAAAGCAAAATCAGGAAAACCGAGAAGAGGAGCAGCAAAAACAGTTAGAGAATGAGGAAGAGAAGGAGATTGTACGAAACACCAAACCTGACTCAGAAAGCGATTCTCATACTGAAAAGGTAAGGTGTTTCAGCTCTTAACATTAGATATATGTAAATACAAGGCCTATAATGTTTTCCTGATGGACTTGAAGTGACTGCATTTTGTTTGGGTAGTTTTGTGAAAGACATGCCTAACATTTGGCATCCAATCATTTTACATAACTTGTTACACAAGAGATGAAAAGTTCAACCCTATTCAAGATTATTGATCAAACTTTAAAATGGCCAAAAGAAATTTCAATTCTTGGAGAAGTGAAGGAAGCGGAAAAAGATAAAAGTTACATAATACCTAACAATATTAATTTTTTTTTTCTGCCCGCTGCCAAATCAGGCAGAGTCAATCCAACCAGGAGCAGATCAAGAAAATTGATTTTGTGTTGGCAACCACTTTTCAAATGTAATTTCATCTTTCTATCTAATTAATGGTGTCTGTTTGCTTAAGAGTTGATATACTTCAGTGGTTAATCTGCTTGTGTGACATTTAAGAAAGTTACACCAGTAGACAAAATTACATTGGTGTTATGTATTTGAATACTCATTTTATTTTAGTCAGCAAGAAACGCTATCTCCAATTGAGCACTGACTCCTTAAATGATTTGGGGAATTTTGATGTATTTGAACATTCAAGGGCAGTAGCTATACTCAACAAATATACAACCAGATTACTTCCCTTATTTGTTGTAGTCATTATAAAAGTCTGAGGTTCATATATAGGCGTCCATAAAACAGAATGCAGTAAAGAAAATTAAAGTTCGTCTTTTGTTAATTTTATCTTTTTCTTCAAGCATTCAATATTCCCCAAACATCTCTCCTTTCTGTGGATTTACCCTATTTCTTCATCTTCACAATTTTCAATCTGTTATCCTCCTACTTCATTTTCTTCTTGCCCAGACCTGGGCCTTCTACACTCCTCTTATCCTTGCTTGCTCATATCTCCTCCTCCTCTTAAAATTCCTCTTATTCTTCCCCTATCTATTATTTCTCTTGGTAACGCTATACCCATTCTACTCACTAGTCTAAGTTAAGTTCTAGCAGTAAGTCCCCTCTTATGTGGAAGTTCAAAAAGAGTAAACCATCACTTGTTTTCAATTAATCTTACACCTAACATAGATCTGCTACCTAATTGTGCTGAAACTAAACTTAATATTTTTTCCTTACCTTAAGCAACCTGGTATGAAAATATGTATGTGCAAGTGAATAAAAAGTCGTGATTGCAATTTCAACTCTAGCTTATATAAACTTAATTCTCTATATGTTATCAAGAATCTATTATCTGCGTCTCATCAATTGAAGTTTAACAGATTTGATTCAAATCATGGACCATGTATGGATTTATTTCTATCATTATAGGTATATCTGTTATATGAATAATTTTGAGCACATTGTTTCTGTCTAAATCTACTTTACTTTCTAAATACGAGCCCTTTATTATTGCAGGTTCCTCCTTTAAAAAGAGTAAAAAAAGAACCCAGCTCTATAATACGCAGGCCTCAACGTCACCGGCGAGAGCCCAGCAGATTTAGGGATGCTTTAACGAATGGTACTAAAGTGCTGCATACCTCTCAAGATAACGTTGTTTCAATTCTCAGCCCAGAGGAAGTGGAAGAATTAGAATCGGCTGACTTAGATACTCCATCCCGACCAGCAGCAAAAGTCAAGGAGGAGGTTAATCTGAGAGGTCGCAAGAGGAAACAGGAAGACAAGAGGATTTCATCACCAAATGCTGATGTGGAAGCTGCAGAGGAGTACAGAAGGAGAAAGCTTGCCATTCAAGAGGAGTTATTAGACATGGAAAGAAAGAAAATGAAAATACTTGACACCATTGTAGAAAAACTAGATCTGATCATTCAAAATCAAAACAAGACATGAAACATATCAATGTGGGGCCCTTCCGTATCATTTTCACATCATCAATTACTTTTAGTTCTATTCAAAAAGTCATGAACATTACTCTTGACATCATGACATTTACTTGAAATTTGAGTCTATGTGCTTTCATTTGAAGACACAATGTATCGGGTACAGAAATTGGCAGCTAGTTAATGATTTCTTAAGTTAAAGTAGAATGAAACTAATACATGTATCAGCTTTTTATGATGACGTTTTTAAAGTTATTACTGGTATAGATTTGACAACATAGTCGATTACTTCTCTACCAAAGGATATAATTGAATAATTCAAATCTCTGCAAATTAATTTGTTGAGTAGATGAAGTGGTCAGAATCAAGAATTGGTCAGTCTGATTTTCCATATATTTAGGAATAGAGGAATTATCATTTAGGGATATAAATATGTAAGCAATATCATGATGAAAAAAAGTAGAACTTTGACTTTCTTTCAATGTAGAAATAAAAATTAAAAAAAAAACAACTCACGTTGCACTCAGGATAAAATTATTAATAGAATATTTTTTGGACTTGATTCACATAAGAGGCATCTGATGCATTATCCTTTTCCAAATTATCCTTATGTTGATCAAGGACCCAAATAAGTATATACTAATAAAAACAGACAAACTGTGTTGTGTTCAATAATGAAGCTTTAAACACTCACTTAACAGGATAATTTATAGACTTTGTACTCTGTAAAATATGGTTATTTATCAATTTCATTATGATAGAAAACAAGTTACAATGGATCTTGTTTTTGCTTTGAAATACATCCAAGTCTGTTCTAATAATTTTCTCAAAGAAGCATTGAAATATCTTAGTCCACTCAACATTTTGTTTACAGTGCTCTCTCAAGCATTTTATCATGACTACCATTTGTGGGTTTTTCATAACCGTTCATTAGTTGTACTTCAAATGAAATAAAATTCATCACTGAACTTAATCTTTTGACCTCTTGTGGTATTTGAAACTTTTTGGATATTTATCATGTTGGCATTTCATGTTGGTAAATTAGCTTTTGTGCAGTGTCTTTGATATAGCTTATAATGAAGTTGTTAGATATGCAGGGTGTGATAAAATTAATGCAGCAAATAGAAAGCATTTGATTCATGCTTCTCTGCTTTCTAACACTTAAACTTGAGCACATAAGCCTTATTTCACCAAATATTCATGGTGGTGAAAATTTTAAAAATTTTGAAATAATATGTTAACCATCAGCAGGAACATAATCAAACTCTCTTACATCTAAAGAAAAAAAGAACTAGAACGGTATAAAAATTTATTGAATTTTTTATGCACATATGTTTTTATGGGTTGATGTGCACTAGTTTATTTAAGTATTGACATTTTGATATAGAACAGTTTGCCAATACCAGCAAAGTAGAAGTAAGGCATGCTTAGATAGCTATGACAAAAGAGAAGCAAGTTTGTTCAACAAGGTTTTATACAGTTTCATAAAGTCACAAAATTTTTAATTTATGACATAGAACTTGTAAAAATCACTCAGTCATATTTATAGAGCTGTAGTAATCTAAATTTTTAACTAATGATTTCCCGCCTTTTCTATCCTTTCTTACTGTATGGTCATTCCACATGTGTAAAAAAGCCATTTGCTTCTTATCCATCACTTTCTCTTTTTCACTGATCATATTATTGCACATGCATTCAGACGGCCTTGGATTTCAAGAAGATTTACCAATCACTTTTTCTCCTTCTTTAGTCACACTGAAGTGTATAATTAAACTTGTATTGTAATCAAACATGCAATGGGTTTAAATAAGATGCACTCTTTTCCTTTCTTAATACATATAGTTGACATTGATGCCTACACGTTCTGATTCTCAAGTGTACAGTCGAGTCCACATATTCACCAAGGATAATTCCGATATCTGCTGAATTTGAATGTATTTTTATAACCAAGAAACTTTTCCTCTTGGTCCTTTATAGAAAATGAAATTTTTGGTGAAACTTTATTTTACTTGAGGAACTCTACTAGTACCAGGCTATTTGCATGCTATAATGGAGAATTAAATAATAAAAAAGCCTGTTTCACTGAAGCTTTGAACAGGGGTTAGATTGGTGCTGGTTTTAAATCCCAGCTTTTCGGTAATACAGGGAGCTTTTGATCTCCAGATCAAATCATTCCACTCATAAAACATACTCAAACAAAGTATTTAGTTCTAGATAACTCTTCAGGCTAGGCTTAAAAAATTCAATTCATATGTTTAGGTTCTAAGTTGAAGCACTTTAAAACATTTTTAATATCTTAAAATAACCTTAATGGATTTATTCATTTTTTTTGTTATATGTTAATCTCTTTATGGTCTATATGAATTGGCATCTTCATTTCTTCTCATTATAAACTGTTTGCTCGTTGGGTATAACAACAACAGTTTTGATACTGCCTGGAGACAGCCCTGTCTATTGCTTTGCCAATGCGTAAACAAGCAGAAAGTATGGAACACTTCTAAAAGTGCAGTTGCATTTTCCTCAAAATCAAATAATATTTATTACAAAATTGACACTGATAAAAATCTTTCTAAAACAAAATAAACAGTTAAATTTCATATTCAAGTGTTGATCCAGTTAAAATTTAAGTTCCCATATATCAGTTTTGCCTAGTTTATCAAAGTTTTTGATAAAGAGCAATACATGTATCCATTATTTATAATATGTAAGCCTAGCAAGCACTGATGGTGAATAATTTCATGAGCAAAATAAGGTAGGCCTGGACTAAAGTACTCTATGTGAAAGAACAGTCATTGGATACTATGACTTTATTTAAAATCGGATTTACATGTACAGTAGTCTCCGGATAAACGCACGGTCCTCGGGAGGCTTCAATAGCGTGCGTTTAGGAGATGCGTGTCTTTATAAAAAGTAATGAAAAAAATTTTGGTTACTTCCCTTATTGTACTGCAAAATGCAGGATTATTTCCCTTGATTTACACACATTTGGTGTGAAAGGGAGGTTATTAAACCTTTGAGTTCAGCTAAGTTTTGGTTTCTTTTATTTTTATTTTTTGTTTTTTATTCTTTGGTTTTATTAAACAACATTGAAATAACAAAATTCGTGAGAGAGAACAACATTGATCATTGAAGTTTCATGAACAAAATGTCTAGTTTGTTTCCAACGTTATTACCTTGTGAGTAGACATTATGTATCGTATCAAGCATGTCGATGAAAATAAGAGACTAGACTCTGAGAGTGAAGACTGCACAACTCTACTGACGGACGAAATCGCAATGAGTGAATGACCAATCTTGACTATGACTAGACTTGTTTTACACACATGATGCCTGACAGTGATACACCACGCGCGAACCTCAGAGTCAGACAACCGTGCAACGCAAAAAGCGAGGGAGGAGGGGAGAGGATACTAGCCGTAATGGATAGATCTAACCAGGCAGATTTACAAAGCAGCGAAATTGCATCACCTTGTCTGTGCTCCACTCCAACCCTCCCCTCCCTACCCTTCCAAGCTTGCGGCCGATCCCATAGCCAGGTAGAGGGCATTGTGTGTTTAGATCTTTACGACGATACTGATGTACAGCCTTTGTCCCCCACCCCTTCCCTTTCGCGTACCGGTATGATGTGCTAGCACAGTTTCCTGGCTGCCATGTGCCGTAAGAGCGTGGATATTTCGTCCACATTACTACCGGGTACAGTAAGCAATGCCGATTTAATAATTTCAAAGCGTGCGTTTAGGCGATGTAGCGTGCGTTTAAAGTATACCGATTACATAGTAAAAAATCGGTCAGACCGCTTCAGCGTGTATTTAAGTGAAGCGTGCTTTTATCCGGAGACTACTGTACTATGTACATTGTTTTCCTTCATAAAAATATAGTTAATGAGAACACAAGGATCAATAGACAAAAACTTTCAGTGCCCTAACATACAGCTCTGCTCATATAGAATTAAAAGGGAGGGAAGGAGAGAGGATTGAATAATCTTGCATCTTGTGTCAAATTAAAAAAAAATTGATTTTAAACTCCATTGATGAAAAGGAGCATACAATAAATTGAGTTTCCCATTGGTTAAATCCTATGAATTGTGATTCTTTAAAAAAAAAAAACTCTCACTATTTACAGCTTCTGCACCTTATGGGATATATACAAATAACCTTTATTGGCTACTGGTTATTCTAATTTTCTGAATCAGTGAATAACTAATAACTGATAATTTTAAAGACAATGTTTTATATTTGCACTTTAAGCATGCTAAAGGACTTCAGTTTCATCTTCAAGTCTGGAACTAGAACTGAAGGTAAAGCCGCTCCCAAATGATATTCAAAAAGTCACATATCAGATGCTTGTTTCAAAAGTAGCTCCCGACTTGTCTGATGCAACGGTTGCCCTAGACAGGCCAGATATCATGGAGACCTGCGAAGTTCCTCCAGAGAACTGGCTGTAATTACTCATCAAGGTGTTCCCACCGTTGGACTGTAGGGATAGAAAAAATAGTTATTCAAGATAACTTTTCTTCCATGAGGGATTAATACACATACACTTCTAAGTAACATCTTCATGTATTCTACTTCTACCACTGGATCAGTATCTTCACTATTTAGAGAAAATCTTAAATACAGGTGTTCATAATCAATTTCACTTTAACTGAAATAAAGGCCAATATAAATAGTGCAAATTTTCCTACCAAATAAAGGAGGGTCTCTGCCATTTGACATGAGGGTAGATAAAACTGCAGTCTACCTCAAATTTTAGATAATGTCCTACATGGGCATATTAATATAATCTATTAAAAGGAATCAGTTTAAATTCAATTATCGTATGTTTTAATTTAAGAAAAGCTAAGAATTTTATTGTGGTGATAGATAGGTTATATTTAACTGCTGTCCAAATAAATAGTTATATTTAACTGCTGTCCAAATAAATGGTCTTTCAGTCTGCTTAAGCTAAAAGAATAATGACTACTGTCATAGTGTCAGGTAATTGTTACCTTTACCAACAAATCCTTAACAGTAACGTCAATAGATTTGAGGAGATAGCAAAGAGTGATCATTGCCGATTCATTGAAAATGCAAAATACAAAATTTACACATTAACTTCATATAATTTTTGTAATTTCCATTTTCCGCTGTCTAGAAAAACATAAAATAATTGCAATATCTCCATTTATATCCCTGATCCTATCCTAAAACAAAAGAAAAGAGCATCAACCAAACATTAATCAGTCCAGGTTGAAATATCAGTAGACCTCTATTTTCAATGCATAGAATTGAAATACCAACTTTTCTATGTTTACTTTTCTCTATTATTGTGTAACTAATACAGGTATCACCCCTGGGATTTATTATTGGTTCATGCAAATCACTTACAAAAAAAAATTATAAATAAATATATGCAAACCAACAATTTCTCTAAGGGGGTTATGAACTGACTCATTAGAGTGCATGGCACATACTTCACTGCATCAGGCTGCTATGAAAGTACCTATTCTTCTAAATGAGCTTCCTCATTCTTATGGTACAGGCATGCTTTTTTTTTTTCTATCTTGCAGCTTTTTTCTTTTCTTCTCTTATTTAAACCTAGCAATACTCAGGCTAGCAGATCCAGTTCATCTGTTATGAACTGATTTGTTTAAATACTGAAATCACCATTCAATTGATTTTTTAGTAGACATCAATATAGCTTTTACGGAAATAATTGGCCATAAGCATAAGAAATTTAAAACTTATTCAACCTCGAAACCCTTTGATTAGGAATGAAATACAGAACCAAATCCCTAATCAAAAACTGCATATTCATGAATTTTCTAGATTTAAACTAATTTAAAGATAAAGACATAAGACATAAATTTAAAATACTGAATTGACTAAAAATGGTCTAGAATAGGCCATGTTTTCCAGCTATCCTACCTTGATGCTATTGGCTTTGCCATTGGTGAGGCCATTACCCTTGTCACCAACAAATCCAGGGTTTGAGAACGCAGTCCGAGGCTTGAGGCCTTGGACTGGATCCACTTGAAAACCTTCCACATAAGTGACCAATGCCCGATGCTTTTGTAGTGCTGGACCCCAATAGATAGTTGGTAGACTCAGCAGACGAATTTTCTGAATCAAATTTAAAAAAGATGAATATTTCTCTATAATACATACAACTTTTCTCTTCAAATCATGAAGACTTCAAAGCTTCTCAGGAACCTTTCAGACACTGAACACTTTACTCATTTCTAAATTGAATCTACAGGTACAGTAGAATCACTTTAAACCGAAGGCCACTAAACCAAAAAATTCGATGAACCGAAAAAAAAAATAGATAAAATGTGCGAATTTCCTCTCTGCCTCTGTACCCTTTCCCGCGATAAACAGAAGTGCTTCGAAACGGCGCTGCCTTTAAATTGAAATAACTTTTCTCTATTTTTTCTCTTTATTAACCCAAAGGGAAAAAAAAATCAAAACACACCCAATGCCTAGTACACGTAATTGTATGAAGGGAAGAGTAGGCGTTTTCGTCAATCTAATAGCTGATGGGGGGTGGGGAGGGGCACACCGATCAAGCCCTGCACTAGACCCGCACCCACACAATCGATGAATGGGAATGAGGAGGAGTGGTGGCGGTGGTAAGCGATGGTAATTGGACATTCACGCAAGGGATCGCCAATGCACCGTTTCGCTCGCGTTGTCAGTGGTTGTGTTTTTGTGTGTGTGTGTGTGTGTGTGAATAGAGGTCTAGTGCTTTGTGAGACGGTAGAGATAGACACACGGAGCCTTCTTTCTTTGTCCAACGCACTGATACTGATAGTGATAGAGATACTGCATTCTTTGTATGTTCTTCAACACGGCTGGGGCGGGGGAGACAGGCACAGTGACACACACACACCGCCACAGTTCCAGTTTTTACATCGTCGGCATTGAACATAGACGCAGTGCTACTGATCAGTACATGTACTCTAATTTCTAATTCGCATTAGGCCTACAACTTGCAATAGTTTTCAAGATTTTAGCTTTATCCAACTCTAAGATGTCGAAAAGAAAGCACTCTGCTTACACATTGGAATTTAAACTGAAAATCTTATCCGAAGTGGATGAAAAGAACCTATCGAAGACAGAGATCTGTAAAAAACATAGCATCCCAAACTCAACGCTGTCTACAATTTTGAAAGACAGGGAGAAATTACAGAAGGCTCGTGAAGATTCGAAATTTTGCCTGCCTACCAAGACAATGAAACTTTGCAGTCATAAAGAGCTGGAAGAAGCAGTGTTTCTCTGGTTTCAACAAGCCAGGGCAATGCATGTCCCATTGTCAGGCCCAGTTATTATTGGCAAGGCAACAGAAATAGCGGTTACTTCCCCTGAAAAATGACCAAAAACAAAACTAGCTTTAAACCAAAATGCTTTTAAACTGAAATGAATTCAAAGAGCCCCAAAATTTCGGTTTAAAGTGATTCTACTGTATTTGCAAACATCCTTCTTTTGTCTCTCTCTCTCTCTCTCTCTCTCTTTCTCTCAATCTTCTTCCCCTCTCTCTTTTGCTCTATCCTTCTCTTTCCTATCTATCTTCACCCCACCGCTTCTCAAACTGCTCTTTCATTTTTGCTTGTATATCCCTCTCTCTCGCCACCACTCTGGTTCTCTTCATTGTCCCATACCTCCAATAGATTATCTCCCTCAGTCTCCTTGGACAGTAGAGACAACATCATTATCGGTATCGCCAACACTGAGACCAGAGTAAAAAACCAGCCCAACACGTCAGCCCACACTGGGTATGTATAATCGTCATAGGTTGATCTTTTGTAGTCCACAAACATGAAGATGAAAATGAACTGAGGCAGGTGGAAAAACAAAATTATGCTGGGCTTTATGTGGAATTTGATAATGTAATAACAGAATTGCTTGTAATTGTAAAGTATAATGATGCCAAAAGGAAGAGGGTGAAATGAAAAAAATCCCTTCCACAGCCATGTCAGGTCTCAATTTTTAAAAATAATCCATTTCTTCATTCACATTTTCACTTCTTGACAAACATTGGCCTCATTTTGAATATCCAACAGACCCTTGATAGATAGGGCATAACTGCAATATTGCTGCGATGATGAAGCTCCTAAAAGTCTTAATAAAAAAGGACATCATGTGGCTAAACTTGTTACTTGCAATACATTGCTCTTGAAGCAGGCCCTTTAAAACAAGAAAACCAACCTAAATAATTGATAGGTTTAATTTATTTCTTTGAAGAATTTTAACAAATTTAACCAACAGCTTCAATATAATTATGGATAGCTAATGCACATTGAACCAGGTTAGTAAAATGTGTCTTTAATAAATGGAGCAATCTTTAGGGATTTTGTTTGATCCATAATATTTCTCAATGGAATGAAGACATAAATTAAGTCAATTATTTGAAATTGAAAACTCTGCACCATCATAAGATTTGATATAAATAAAGATAACAGTAAACCTGTGAGACAGGAAGACAGTGACACTTACTAAGATGGTTAAGGGACTAAGAGCACACCATGTCACCTTCCAAAAGATAAAGTTGGTGCTGCCTGTCATTAGATGAATGTCCTGGCAGAAGCGATTTACACCTGTTGGACATGAACAGTGAATACCATTTACATTTTAAAGCATTTCCTTATAAGAGCTCAGAAGCTGATTTGAAGGAATAACTGTGCTGTAAGGGTTTAAATTACAGTGCAATTTATTTCCTAACACAAGTTTCTTTTTTCCTTTTCAGATAGTTATAAATAAACATAAGCTGCATACATAACTTCATTTAGCACTATTGTAATGCAATGCCGGGATAGGATTGATCTTCTTCAAAAATGAGGAAAAGAGCAGCTGCGACTCCTTAGGCAGGAGGCCTCACAAGAGAAGTCCAGCCCCAGTGTTTTCTTCTACATTTTGGATGTGCAATTTAGACGAGTGTGGACACATTTTACTGCCTTTTAGTCCTACTTTCAGGAATGAGAAGTGCTATGCATACAAATACGAAATCTGATTTATTATGGATAGGGAGAAAAGATTTACTTTAATAAAAAAAAAGGAAATAACATCTGATTTTCATAAAATTGCAAAATTGTACTTAGAAAGAGTGGATTTCAGTCTAAAGGATGTTAAATGAAGGTAATTGGAGCGACAATTATTTCAACTGATGCAGAAGACATAAAAACCTTTTATAATCATCTACATTTGTGTAAACTAAGAAAAGTATCAAATGAGTATCCAAATAATCTGCCATGTCTAACGAACTATCATGCAAAGCTAGTGTTTGAGCAGATCACAAGAAATTCATCTATAAATATATCCAACAAAAAATATGTAACTCCTGAATGGACTATAGTCTAAACATTTTACCTTATGAATGGATTATCAGAAAAACTATATAAAAAAGAGTTAAGTCATAGAGAGAAAACAAATTCGCTTGATCAATACCAATTTATACATGAGGGCTTTAATCGAAATAAATTTATTTTTGCATATGAAGTTTTTAAAGTAAAAATGTGATAAATCAATCAATAATACATAGACAAATTAAAAATCAGACTCACCAGCATACCATATAAAGATTTAATTTTTTATAACTAGTTTTGTAACTAAAATGGAAAATGCAATCTCGAATCTATTTGTAGATGTGCGAAGCATTCTAATTGCAAATAAAAAAGTCAAAATAGGAGGAAAAAAAGCACATATAGGGAACTAAGAAGTAAGAGGTGAATTATCAATTTCTTATTCTCAATTGATATTATGGGAAGAATAATATCATCAGATATAAACTAGAAACTAATTTTATGCCCTCACCTTGACTTATACCATGAAAATTTTTCGGCCTGTTGTTAGGCTATTGTGATTAGTACCTAACGTTTGAACAGATTTCATGAATAAAATCTTATACTAATAGGCCTTAATTTAAAGGACAATTAGTGAAAATAGGTATGATGTGAAAGAACAATAGTGAGAAAAAATAACATGTGGATTGAAAACTCATTTGGTTACAACATGTTTCCTTGTAAACAGGATAAATTATGAATGTAAAAACGAATTTGTGATAAAAGAGTCATTTAGATTTCAGCTGCTGCTTTGGTTCAATAGTGCTTTGGTGTATTATCTTCTTTTCTGTGAACTGACTGTTTACTAGCAATTAACTTGGGAAAGGACATGACCAAAAATATCCTAAGTGTGGGTATGCCGCAGCAAAATTCAAACTCCAGGGCAAATATAGCAAAAAAATATCTAAAATGTGTATTTCTTATTGCATGTATGGAAACTGTCATAAGTATCTACAAATCATGACCATTCAAATGTCACATGTAGACGATTTGAGGAGACACTTACCATAAACAAACACAATGGCTATCAATTCAACAAATCCTAGAATGATGAGAGTCATTCCTCCTACATAGTTGTCCATCAGCTGGAGAAGATACATACCACCCTGTGTGGAGACAGGGAGATAGATAAGAGTGCAACCTTTTCAAAATTGAAACAATTTGTACTTTGATTTATATATTCCACCTACAATCAGATGTCCCAGTCATATATTGCTCATTCAAACATAGGTGGAACCTAAAAAATGAGGCCCCTTACTCATCTACTAATAGCGCATTGGCCTTAAGCTGCTACAGGTTTTATAGCAGGCGCTTACTGTCAGGCTCTGACAGCTGCTTTCTATCCTCTCAAAGAACATCATGTAGATTGTAATTGTTTGTAATTGCAGGCAAAACACATCAATTATGATATACATTACATGAAATGCATGCAATAGAGTAGAAAACATAAATGTTGAAATGAGTTAAGACCTCTAGGTGAGTTTAGCAGAGGAAATTACTTAACAATTCTGCAACTATGATTAGAAAACTGCTTTTTAAAGGCACAAATGCTTCCAGTTTCGCAAAAAGAATGAAATCAAACGGGAAAATTATGGAACTATTTCACAATTGTAAAAGCCAATGCTTCCTGAAATCTAACTTTTAGATCAGTCTGATGCAACATGTGTTGATCAACTCTTGAAACTCTGCTTATGTTAATAAAAAAAACACCATTATGAGTATGAAATAAGCAACACTATATGGTATTTTTATAATATATAATTTTGAAGCAAACTCTTACAGGACAGGTAAGAGGCAAGCCCAGGATGAAGAGGATGCAACATATACATAGGATGACCAGTGTCTTCTTAGGCCTGTACTTTGGATACTGGTCTAGGACACCAGTCAGCACTGTCTCTATCATGGCGAACTGTAAGTCAGGGGGGGGGGGGGAAAGAAGCAATAATTTTGTGTGTGTGTGTGTATGTTGGGGGGGGATAGAGTGGTAAGAGTAACAGAGAAGAGGGAAAGATATTGAGCAAGAAAGAATGATTATTGAAAAAAAGTAGAAAGAATGATATGGAGAAAGAGAAAGAGTGTGTGTGGAGACACAACAAGAGATTAAGAAAGGGAGACATAAGAATAATCAGACTAAAATAGAAATTGAGTACGTCACAGAAATGAAAAAAATAATGAAAGAGAATGGGTGAGTGAAGGAGAAAGTAAGAAAAAGAAGTGAAGAGAAAAAAAAAGGAGTGTTGCAGGCAAAAGGAAGAGTGAGAAAAAGTGAGAGAAGAGATTTAGGTTACATATGAGAAAAATACATAGGAAAACGGCAGAGAGAGATGGAGTAAAAATTAAATTGAGGTATTGAAATTGGAGATCTATAAAAGTAGTACAGAATTTAGAAAGATAAGAAAAGGAAAAATAGTAAGGAAAGTAAGTCACTGATTCAGAGAAATTGACAAAACAATAAATAGAGAGATAAAAAGAGAGATGAAAAAGAGAGAGAGAGAGAGAGAGAGAGAGAGAGAGAGAGAGAGAGAGAGAGAGAGAGAGAGAGAGAGAGAGAGAGAGAGAGAGAGAGATAGAGATGGAGAGACAAAGAGAGAGAGAGACAGAAACAGTGACAGAGATGAAGAGAAAGGTGGAAAGTAAGAAAGATAAATCATAAAGAGATAATAATTACTATTATTATGAACGTTATTGTCTTCTCTCTCTCTCTCTCTCTCTCTCTCTCTCATGCTTGCAAATGCTTGAGAGCTCGCTCACCCTATTGTGTTTTTCTCCCTCTCTTTATGAAACCTTACTGCAGTCTATGTTATATTTTAGAAGAGACATACCTGTGAGTCCAACCCTAGAGTTAGCAACATAAAAAAGAAAAGCAATGCCCACAGAGTTGGAGGGGGCAGGTTCGAAACCGCCTCAGGATAAACAACAAATGCTAGACCAGCCCCTGAAAGAGAAAAATTTTTTAAAAATTTGTTTAATGTTATAAAATATAGCATACATAAACATCTTTTTAATGAGAATTGAAGCTGAATTTGTCTCCTTTTTCACTTCCTGTTTCTATACTCCATATTTTAAGATCTCTAACAGTGAAAAGAAAAAGAGAAAAGATTATGAATTTTTTTTTACTTTTTAATGACTGTTCTAATTTGTTGTAGTGATGCAGAAATCATAGCTCCAATAGTAGAATGTTGGAATAACAATAAGGAGGTCCCTGGTTAAAACCCTAAATGTATAACTTGATGAGTTAAAATCCGTCTGATCAGCCTTATTCTTAGCTTGATGGATAGCTGCCAGTGGCATGAAATCCACGTGTACAAATTTAGTGGATTTGAGCTTGAAATGTTGGATGAGACATTTTTTTTCAGATCCTTAATTTCATATTATAGTGGACCTTTTATATCAAACAATGAAATACAAAAATACAATGTTCAGTGGGATTTCCTTACATATTCTCATCAAGTTTGCAAGTTTTAATTTCAGATGCTCATGGTAAATTGTTGAATAACAGAGTTTTTCAAAACTGAAAATAGTGAAAACAATCACAATTGACATTCAGCAATGTTGTGAATAATAGCCTATAAATGGAGTAAAAACATAATATATATCTCCTGACCATCGGCGGCGACATCTTCTACATCCACCTCCAGTTGCCCTGCCATATAGCCCAAGTAGGAGAAGATAACAAATCCTCCCAACACGCAGGTGAATGAGTCCCCAATAGCCACAATCAAAGAGTCTCTGTCCAGGTCAAAATGAAAGTGATAGAAGTTATGGTTTGTTAAAATTGATGCTAATGGTAGCTAAGAGAGTAAGCTAGCGTTAGTGAAAGCTATGATGTGATGATCACGAGTAAGATGGCATGTGTAGTATGAATGATAATTATGGTGTGACTGGGGTGATAGAGTAGATGATCTACTTGTGTTAGAGGAATTCATTAAGCTAGATGCTGATAGTTTGAGATGGTTTTGAACATTATGATATGCTCCAGTGAATACTGGTAGTAGGTAAAGTGATTTTAGTTGCCATTATGATATATGATGATTGGTATAAAGGTGATGATGGGCACAACAATATGATGGAGTTTGTAGTGGTGAAAGGGTAATAAATCGGATGGTTGGTTCATGGAAGTTATGATATGATTGAGTAAGGGATGGATTTGACAATAAACATTTAATAGTACATGTTATTAACAGTATTGAGATCTTGTACTGGTGCAAAGAAAGGGAATTCACAGTTGGATGCCACTGAGGAAACATTATCAAATAATGTATACTGAGAGAAAAAAAGCCAATATTATTTTGAACAAAAGTGGTGTCTTTTTAAAAAGAAGATTAAGCTATTTGAAAAATTAGCCACTGTATGTATGAATATGATACTGACCTGAGGATATTGTTGTGAAAACGGTTATAGCTTGAGAGTGTTATCAGGCCGCCGCCTGCAATTGACATGGAGAAAAAGATCTGATTGGCTGCATCCTTCCACACCTAGGATCAATACATTGAAACAGGAAAAGAGAAATATAACAAATACAACCGGCTTCATCACCGGCTTAATAAACATTCGTACTTCGTAAGTACATACCTGTGTCTTAATGCTGATGTTACTGCTTTGAAAAAGTTCCACTTAGAATATCTGATTGTCATGTTAGAAAGGTGCCACTAAATACATACTAAGCCCGCAAGGATGAACTTCCAGTGCCAGCCACCCCCTTCCCCTTCCATACTCCTGATGACACTGTGAGGAGGCCACAGAATGATAGGAAGGATTTTGTAGATTTCTTTACATTATCTTTTTCATATAATAATACGATATAATTGATTTTTCCCAATGGTACTCAAAATACTTTATATATTAAAAACAATATATGAAATCTATGAGCCTCTAAAATTTTTTTTTTAAATAAGACTAACTGTCCATATTATCTGAGGATGGCTATTATCATTCTAATGAGCAGATTTGATATTGACCACAGCTTAGGAGAAATCAAAGTGGTAAAATTTGCATCTACAATCTGCCCTGCCTTTGACCATCTGTGCTCAAATGCATAAAAGACGGACCAGTAATTTTAGTTTTAATGAATAAATTGATCTGGAGGGTAAAAATCTTAGAAGCCTGAGAAATACATAATTCAGTTCAGAAAAAAAAACATACCGGGTTTGTGTGAAGTAATTATTAAAATGGTACATTTTAGGACCTCCTCACAGTGACACTGACTCTGCATATTAAGAATCTTATCAGATGAGCACAAGCAATGAGATTACATAAATTTTTTTAAATCAGCATTTAACAAATAGGAAGTTTAAAACTACTAGAAAAAAGAGTAAATCGAAAATGTAAAATTAAAAAAAACAACTTACATTAGCATCAATGAGTTTTCCAAACTTTGGAGTGATGAAATAGCGGATACCCTCTGAAGCATTGTCCAAGGTAATACCCCTGAAGAACAGAATCACCAGCACAATGTAGGGGAAAATGGCTGTAAAGTAGACGACCTGGAGTGAAGAAAGTCATACACATGTGGAAATTTGGTACGGTGAACTGTGCATGGCTCTACAAACTAAGTGGGCACTCAGCTAACAAAAGGTACAAAGTCTTTTGATAAAATGTTTTAAAATAAATAATAATACTAGTGTTACTATTTCATATGATACATTAATAAATAAAATGGTGCAAGTATTACATCAAATGTACAACTCTTGTGAATGGTGTGATAAAAAAAGAAGATGTATTGTTAGTAATAGATATTGACAGGTGAAAATAAATGCAGAGTTTTTTAGTGAAAATAAATGCAGAGTTATATGGTGAAAATAAATGCAGAGTTATATGGTGAAAATAAATGCAGAGTTATTTGATCATTTTTTGAGTTCCTATCCATCTTTGCAGTGAAAAAAAATGGGGCATATCCCTTCTGCCTATGATATCTAAACAGCCTATCACTTGCAATAATGACTTTGATAGCTCCTTCAAGAAGGAATTCCCATTTCATATTTTGTCAGCAGCATGAATGAGCAACACAATGAGAGGTTTTCACATCAAAATTAATAAAGATGCGAAAGTGTTAGCTTGTTTTGGTTGTAGCAGAAGAATTGTTTTCACATTGAGCTCATCTTGGAATGTTCATTCACAGCCATGTAGCCATAAAGCATATTTTTTAAATTGCAATGATTAAATATGGAGAAATGTTTTAGCTATATCTTCCAATAAATATTGACCATGTTCAAATTTTACCGTTATACCATTCGACACCAAAATTTTGGTCAAGAGCACTGATAGCTCAAAATAAAATAAAATTATAGAGACAAAGACTATTCTTCTTGAAGTTAGTACTAAACAAGTTACCACCTCAATATCGTAGGGCATATTTTTTTTAATAATAATATCATGATTATATTTGAGAGACTCAGTAGTCAAAGATGTGAAAATAAGGTAATGAACACATATAAGTTATATTTAGACTTATGCTACTTCAATGAAAACATGCACTTTGATAAATATGATGGACGTTTATCTCAATTGAATTGGATTTATTGTTTAAGATGAAAATGATAAAAAAAACCCAACAAAACTTGTCTATGCATTCTGATGACATTATGCACCCAAAGTTTTCTAGGATATTTACTCTGCTTCCTTACAAATTTCATGTATTTTCTCTAAAAATGTGTCAGAAATGTCAATTTAAACCTTGACATTGTCTCTCCTTGGTGAAACTTGTACCTATTGTCATATTGCCTTTCTAACTGCATGGCAGGAAGATTTATTTTAACGTATGAGCAGGATAATATAATTATCATTACGGTGCATGATATGGATAACATTGGGAGATTCCCACTAAGTGGCATTTTTTAAATTCATAACTGGCCCATTGAAATTAAAATAACCAATGTGTGTTTTGGGTAGATATATTTGAATTAAAAATATCATACAATAATTTAAGCAACGGTACAGAGTATGCAAACCGTCAAGGTGACTATCTATAAATAAACTAACGATAACTTTAATGAGTAATATGCATGCTCATACTTTGTTGAAAATGGATTTATTTTGTCATTTGACATATGCAGTTTATTTTTTTGTTTTTCTAAGACAAGAAGTGGCCTTTTGGCTGGGTCCTAAGAATTATCCTTGTGCAAGCCATCACATCATTCACATGTCTTGATTATTCTTATTGGTCAACTTTGCTGTTCTCAAATAGGTTCAACAGTTTCTTATTATTTACTCGAAAGAATCATACCAAAGTCAAAGTGAACCCCTCAGACTCACTTCTGAAGACCAAAATCTTGTAAAAAGAACTTTCATTTACTTCTTATCCTAAAAAACCAAATGTGTGAAATGCATGTTTACAGTTGTGCCATCACAAGCATTGCAGAATATCTAGTAGCTTAAAAAAAACTTTTTGATCCTTGACATAGTGCTGCATGAAGAATTTACTTACTTTATGATACTACCACTCGCTATCATAGAAAGAGTGAGAAGAGTCAGAAGAGTGAAAAAAGGAAAAGCGAACAGGAGGATGAGGAAGATGTAAAGAATAATCAGAAAAAAAACATAACTCTGCGACGCAGAGTAACTCTGACCTTGCCAGTAGTCTTAATGCCCTTGAGGAGACAGAGGAAACAGATAATCCAGGCGAGAAGCAGACACAAGACCAAGTCCCATTTTGGCTCCCCGAAGTGTTCAATTCCAGAACTAAACCGCAAAACTCGCCTGCAAGAAGATGGATTTAACATTAAAAATGAACAGCTAAGAAGGAAGCTAATGATGACCTCTGTGAACAGCTAAGTAGTCTGCTGGTATGGTGCAATGACTAAATTCGTTATGATCGATGTGGGGTGTTTTCCATAACACAAAAATGTCAACAAAAGTAAACATGGATCAGTTTTTATTTTTACTCATCAATAATTTTGATCTGGGACTAAATATGAATTTGCCATATCTCACTATATTTTTCTAGAACTTATCAAAGTAAATGAAACTTCAACTTGGTTATTTGCTACAATAGTTTTCAACTTAAGTGTGCTAAAAGAGACCACCACATTTCAGGCCATATATATTCTATCTAATTTTCCTTTATGCAAAATGCTAGATGAGTTGAAGTTTAAAGTTCTTCAAAAGTTTTCATGCTAGCCAGACAAAAAAGAAAAGTTTTAATCAGAGCCCAAAGCAACATAAATCAAAAGTCTAAATCTCAGGAGGATATATCATCAGCCCTGTATCACTCATCACACACAAAATTAATAGTCGTGGTTATCAAAGAAGGCATTATTCCACTATTGGGGCCTCATGCAATACACTGGTGAGTTTTACAAACTACAGATCATCATGAGGCCAAGAACTCATGACTCACGAGTTAAAAGAAAAAAAAATATCCGAGACTTAGAGGTTTCTAAATAATTCGAAAGTTCTCAAAATAGCTGGACATAGACTTGAAGCACTGTTGGAACCCACCCTTCCCAGTATTCTTGTGATGGACTCGTGAGTTTCCGGCCAGTGACCTCGGTAAAAAGCGTTCTGTTCCACAGACCGAGTGCCTCCCCCTCAGCGTCAACACAGGTTCCATCTTCAGCTTGGGTCTCACCTTCCTGGTCGCACGATACCCGTGGCCACTTGAGCTTGCAATCTGGGGTGCAGGTGATGTTATAAGATGCAGGCAAATGGTGTAGGAGTGGTAATGTTGGTGATGATAATTAAAAAAGAAGATTAGCACGACTTGAATAATCATGAACTTTTGTGTTGATATTAATAGTATCAATGATAACACAGATCGTAATGTTTGTGATGGTGATAATAAACACTACTTGCTGATATTATAGTGTAAACCAGGATAAAGATGACAATCATGATGATGATATTGATGATAAAGATGAAGGAAAAAAACCAAATGCAATAATAGTATTGTTGATTATAATGATGATGATGGCGATAAAAACATTGAAAGACCATACCTTTGCTGTTCCAGTAATTATCACAAGAGGCGAAGGGAAGATCACTCGTGAAGGAAGCAAACATGTAGTGAAGAGCCCAGGCCAAAATCATATTGTAATAGAGACCTGTCATGGCCGACACCATCACCATGGCAACACCGACGCCTGCACGTAAAACAAAAAAGAAACTTCAACTTCACGTTTGTTACATTTTCATTATTGAGCAGATTTCTTTTTTCATAATTTTCTATTGAGTGCTTGATAAAACCAATCTTAGATCTTTTTTTTTAAGTAAAAGTAATAGCGCAAAACATATAATAATTATACGATGAGATATTCGATAATGGCTGAGGAGTCCTTGTGGTTGTATCTGTTGCGATCAGTGGTGTAAAACCCGGAATCCTGGTGTTCAAATGGTGTAGTCATGGCCTAAGCTATAAAAGGAACACGCTTTCTCTCAGGGTGAAATCATTGTTTAATGAATGTTGTTTTTTTAACCTGAATAAAACCCCTTTTTGTACGGCAGTGAACTATCGTGGCTGGATCCCATTCCTGTAATATTTGTTGTTATAAATAAAGAAAATGTAAGGCATAGATCAGAATTTGAGGAAATGCCCATTGTATAATCTGAACACTGCTTTGAGCCGCATCTAAAATAGAAAACCAGGATTAAAATTGAAATAATGCTAGGTTGTTTTTTTTTGTTTTGTTTTTTTTTTTGGTACATGTAACTAACAATGTGTATCAATTTCGAAGACTGTTCAAAATATGTTGGGCAGAATCTATGTTGCTGAACTAACTTTAATTTTTCTACTTGATCTGAGAGAAGATCGGACCATCTTTGACATATCAAACAGTTTAACAATCCATCTTAAAATAGACTAATGTGGGTAATGATAAAAAAAAAAAGGACTGATTTTTTTCTCATTTATCAAGAATGCGGAAAATTGAAGGGCAATTCGTCGATGTCTTCAGCAAATCGATACCTTCAAATTAAGAAAGCGAAGTTCCATCAAACCATAACAGTGCAGCTACCAAATAAAAATCAGTTAAAAAAAGGGGAAAACTAGTAACGTACGTAACGAAAAAAAAAAATAAAAACTTCAAAAACCTGGAGCAAAGAATCAGCAGGCCATAGCAACCAAGCGGTTAGCTTAATGATCTATAGAGCTAAGGAGAAATGATTGAAACTATTTAAACCAAGAAAGGAGATACCTTTAAATATGGGAGCGAAGTGCCAGCATGTCATGGCGCCACAGCTGGAGAACTGGCCAAGGGACGCCTCCAGGTAGAACAAGGGCAGTCCGATCACAACCATCATAACCAGGAACGGAAACAAGAACGCTCCGCCGCCGTTACGGTAGCAAAGATATGGGAATCTGACGGAGGAATGAATATAAAACGCGGAATATATAAAAATCATTAATGTACTATGTATATGCCAGATAAGGATAGGAAGAACTCGAATTTCGGAACTCTTTTGCAGGTTTCATCTTTCTTTTTCTGCTCTGTATGGCTTTGATAACCAAAATGTCGATACATGTGATAAAATCAGCGGTTTGCTAATCTGCCCATGTATCCACGCAGCTTACCAAAACAGGGTCTGGTCCAACGAAGAGCATAAGAAAATAATGAGACCATGAGTTTCAGCTGTTGCACTTTGTGGCTTACCACATCCTAAGACCAACTGCTCTAAAAACAGAGCGCTTTAAGAAATAAAAGTTGCATGAAATTTATTTTCGAGTTTGAAAAGAAAAAAAAAAAAAAAAAGAAAGAAAAGAAAAAAGCAACAAACATTCGTTTGGTCAAAGCCAATTTGCGTATAGTTGTTGAATCTTGCTGCTGACTTAAAGTAGACTTTGCTAATTTTGGCTTATCGACATTTATTTAGACTTGTGTATATTAAAAATTTGGAGGAACGTTACGCTGTTTATATAAATCACAAATTAAAAACTACTCTCGAAGCTGCAAGACATGTAGAATCTAGTGGACGACTGTCGAAAAGGAAGAAGAGATAGAGATAGTGTCTGTAATGGTCCTGAAAATTATCATTTTTAGGCCCATCATACATACAAACAACAAACTGACAAATCCGAGGTCGCGTATAATAGGATGGTAAAGATTGATATCTGTTTTAGCAACAGTTTGTCAAGCAGGTAGTTTTTTTCCCTATCTGGGTATTAAAATGATATTACGAGGTATTAACTCGTCCAAAAAAAATGTAATAAAAATGAAAAAAAGGGAAAACTCAAGACATTTTCAGACTCGCAAAATGATATACCTCCACCATAATTATGAAGTTATTATTGCATTTGTACATGAAAACAGAGGCACATTCGTTATGGTGCATATGTTAATTTTCCATATCATGGCACTTTTTTCTATGATGCGCACAAAGATAACTTGTATCTTATTTTATGATGTAAGTCGAGTAATTAGGGTCTGATTTCAAATCTTGTTCGGCGAAAGCTGGACATGCAATTTGTTCTTGGAACAAGACTATCCAACTGCTATAGGCATAATTCCTTAAAGAGTCATAATGACCTATTTTGAACCTGAAATAAACGTCGCATCTATAAGCCTGGAATCTCCCATCCCCCCCCCCCCCCCACCTTTAATCCAGCTAACAGTATTCTCTCTTACTATCCTTACCATTCTACTTAACTAAGTAGTTATTATATTATTTGTTCATCTTTATTGCCTCAATGATGTATATTTCTGAATCTCTAATCAGTAATCTTTTTAGATAAGTAGTTTCATTTGCCCCAAAGAGAGATAGTAATAAATACAGCTTCTATGGTATTCGAAAATTCCACGGAGGAGAATGATAAGCTAAATTGTCGCATCAAAGTAAGCATCTTTTAATCGAGGTAAAGTGGCTGATCACGTGACTTCTCTGTTTCGATCTTCGTTGGTGAATGAACCAGGTAATGGCTTTGATACATTTATTTCTATGCCCAAATAAACATTTGAGATAATGGTAAAAGGTAGACTTAATCAAATGAAAGTTAACTAAGTACCACATGAATTGTGAGCAAAAAACTGAAATTTGTGCCCAATTTTCACAAGATATTGCCTTTGTCTTTTCAGGTCTAAGGGTATAGCTTTAATTGAGAAAGGAAACAACTGCTAAAATAGACAATGAAATTAGAATATACAAACAGAGAACAAAACACCGGGCACCATAAACATAATTAATTTTTTTTTTCTCTCTCTTTAAAATTTCTGTGGAAAATTTTTAGTTGTTGTTCTTTATTCCCGGACTCCGAAGTTATCGTTAATTGACCTCTTTCTTTTTCTTTGTCATCCACTATCATTGTTTCTACACTTGCTCCTTTTCTCTTTGAGATCCTCTTTCTATCTCTCTGTCTTACGCCTCTCTCTCTCTCTCTCTCTCTCTCTCTCTCTCTCTCTCTCTCTCTCTCTCTCTCTAAATAGAAAATCAAAATCACAACATCTGGAGAACAACTTCGTTATAATATAGGACCCAAAAAGACGCGTTTATGGCTGCACATAGTATGAACAGTGTGAACACAAAAGGAACAGGCACACGACTTTATAATAATGGGACAATATTTTTTACGTTAAATTAGTTGTATTGTTTCTTTTTTTGTCCCGAAATTATAAATTTCTTGAACTTCTCTGTGTCTCTCTTTCTTTCTCTCCCTCTCACCATGTCTCATTCCCTCCTTCCCTCACCTCTATCAGTCCTCAGACCATTTTCGGAACCTAGCATAGAGAGAACGTATATATATATATATATATATATATATATATATATATATATATATATATATATATATATATATATACAAGTTTGTTATCCAAATATAATTATGCACGCCTGCCTATAGTTGTGCCTTCCTGTCTGTCTATCTGTCTGACTCCCTCCTCTTACCTCCAGACATTTCCAAGACCGACTGCGTAGCCCAGCATCGAGAGGATGAAGTCGAAGCGCCCAGACCAGTTTCCTCTTTCCTCATTCTCATCCTCCCCATATGTCAGGAGCTGCTTCTTGTCTACATCGTTGAAGTCCTAGTGGTTGGGACGCATGAAGAATAGAAGCAATGAAAAGTGAGAACAGAAAATGGTAATTAAAATAACGGATTCTTTTCATATGTGGGGTAATTAAAAAAAAGATTTGTGGACAACATCTTCTATAAATTGCTGTAAAAAATTATTCAGCTGTAACTATTATGTAGATATAAAAGATTACAAAAAAGATGAGTTAGTAGATAGATTGATAATTAAGCAAGTTGAGAGAGAGAGAGAGAGAGAGAGAGAGAGAGAGAGAGAGAGAGAGAGAGAGAGAGAGAGAGAGAGAGAGAGAGAGAGAGAGAGAGAGAGAGAGAGAGAGAGAGAGAGAGAGAGAGTGAGAGAACGATTAGAAAAAAAACAAAAAAAAACACGCGGAAGAAAAGGTAAAGAAGAATCTGGAGAAGCAATTGAAATAGAAGCAGATGTAGCAGCAGCAGCAATAGAGGTAGTGTTAGTGGTACTTGTATTGGTAGCAAAAGTAGTAGTAGTAGTAGTAGTAGTAGTAGTAGTAGTAGTAGTAGTAGTAGTAGTAGTAGTAGTAGTAGTAGTAGTAGTAGTAGTATAGTAGTAGTAGTAGTAGTAGTAGTAGTAGGAGGAGGAGGAGGAGGAGGAGGAAATGAAGGAGTAGTAGGGGGAAGATGAGGAAGATGGGGAGTGGTAATACAATGTAGTAAGACTAGGATCCAAAAGCAAAGGGAAGAAAACATAAAACATGTAATTACTATGAGGATGGTACATTAACGTAATGGCAACTGTGATGACATTCATGGTGCTCATGATGATGTTGATGACGATGATGATAATGACGATGATCATGACGACGCGACGACGATGATGATGATGATGATGATGATAATGACGTTGAGGATGATGATGATGACGGTAATGATGATGATGATGGCGGTAATCATGATGATGATGGTGATGACGATAATGATGATATGATGATGTTGGCTCAAAGGTCGATGATTTTGATTGTGACCACGAAGGAACTGAACATTGAGACTGAGTCGAATAATTCGGCTTACCTGCGATACTGCAGGTGTAGCATCTTTACTGTTAGAATGGTGAGGTGGAGCTTTCTTTTTCCCGATAACTGGTTTGTAAATCCCCGGCCCTAGGTCTACAGTCGTGTGCTGACCTCTTTCATCACTCTTGTATCGCCCTCTTTCATGATCCGTCTCACTCTCGTCATCATCTGTATGAGGAAAATCTAATGGTATTTCATAACCGTCGTTGAGCATGCTGTTAAGTCGCAATCTCTTCGGCCCGACATTAGGGCTCGGTGTTGATGGTTTGAACTGTCGGACTTCCTGTGCTACCTCCCCTACCGGGGTCTCTGGTCTCCCATAACGCGTAGTATTTGGGCCTGAGAGGCTAGGATCATTGTTGGTCCGGTGGTCATTAGGCTTGTCGCTCGGCCCATCCTCAAGAGAGTAATAGTTCGCATCCGTCTGGCCCTGATCTAGAGTTGAGGTACTCGTGGAGGGAGGCCAAGGTGGGACTGGGGGCGGCAACTTATCCCAAGGTTCGTCATATTTGGCTGTGGAGGTTCTGTCAGGGAAATTTTCATCTGGTTCAAGGTCCCTGTTCCTCCGTCTATCTCTGTCTCTTTCAATGTCTCTGTCTCTATTTCCATCCCTGCTATTGCGGCGACGATCCCTATCTGGCCTGTATGTGTTATCTCCTTCCCCACGGCTCCAGGCTCTATCAGAATCATCCCCATCATGATGTGACCGACCCTGAAAGTACACGTGCAGTGAGTTACAATCTGGAAGTATTAAAAACTGCGGTATGACACTCCATACTGTTCATTTCCCCTCACGCACTACTTCTAGTCTTAACCTCTAGTATCTCTCTTTTTCTTTTTCTCAATCTCTCAGCACCCATTAGGCCTCCAAATACACCTCTCCTTCCCATTCTCCTCCAACCGCCCCTTTTTGTTTTTCTATTTCTCTCCTTTCCTTTTCCTCTTCTTTTTTTACCTCCCCACACTAATTCTTTTTCTTCTGATTCTCTTGATCTCCTGAAAACATATACTACAAGTAATTCTGATACCCTAAGGTTGATCTACAACGCGTCACCAAAACACCCGCTCTAAGAATATTTTCAATTGATCACAAGTGATGGTAAAACACTTCACCTTTCCGAAGTCAGCTCTGGCTTGATCTGTGTCTCGCCGGCTCATTGTGGCTGTGGAATCTCACCCTGTGTGTTCCTCTTTAAAGTCTAGTCCGTGACATTTTTTTTCCACACCTTGAGATATCCTGTAAATAAGTCGCCTTCAAAATCTTTCGATCATACCACCGATCGTGGTAAATAAAGTCATTCTTGCAATACTAAAACTCTTTTCTGTAAAAGAAAAAAAAGGCTATTATTAAATTTAACTTAACGGAATAAAACTTGTATCCAGTTTCAACATACTATCTAAGAATTTCAGTTCTTATTTTAAAATTCTTGTTGAACTTGCCCTTATGGTGGTTATCAAAGAAGGCACCATTACACTATATCTCACGACCAACGGTTCCAACTCCATTAAATAACAAGGAACAAAAGTTAGAACAGAGCGGAAAACCCGCTTCAATTAATATGCAGATCCGGTTTTGATAATTCAATTACAGCTTATGATCATGGTACAGCCTTACACACAAGGATTCGATTAGATTCGCGTTTTGTTCTACATGTATCATTGTCTTAGCTAGCATCATCGGTGACCAAGTTATCACATTGTATGTGTCTATGCAAATACATGTATCAATTTTCCGGAATTGCATGCTAAAGAAGGCGTATCAAAACAAGATTTACAGAGAGAAACTGTAGTTAAAAAAACAAAACAAAAAACAACAACAAAGAGATAAAAAAGCAAAAAAAAACAACAAAAAAAAAAAAAAAAAAAAAAAAAACAACAACAAAAACCAACAACACAAAACCAACCTTCGTTTTCATAATAATTTTAAATCAATTATGTTTACATCCCTGACGCGCATGTTAGTTGAGTCAGAGTAACAATGCCATGTGTACAGACATCAAAGGCAGAGAAACAATGTAATTTTTTAATCAATTTAGATGATGAATATTTCCATTTCCAGTAATCATCAACAAGCAAGCAAACTAACAAACCCCCCCAAAAAAAGAAAAAAAAAAAGAACAATGCAGAAGCAAACACAACTTCATAAGCTTCTAATTCCTGCATCAAAAGAAGCATTTCAAAAGCGTTTAACTTTCCCTGAGGTTATCTCAATGTGTTATACAAAGAATGACAACATAAGCAATATATTAAACAATTAAAAAAAAAACGATTGAAAAATCAACAAAGCTAGATTTACCACCGTTGTCCGAAATGGTTTGGTAATGCGTCGAAACAGTTAACTTATAAGAAAATGGAACATTAAAATGAGTGTTGAGCAGCCCCTCCCCTGCCCCTCCTGTTTCATATAGCTTAGGTTACAATTTAAAAAAATATTAGACCCAGTGCCTATCAAAATCATCAAAGTAACACTGCAGGGCCTTTTTAAGACTTGGAAGAGCGAAACTGCCTTCGTTGCATGCTTACTGCTACTACTATGTTGAATCTAACCAGACAAGATATAACTAAGTTTATTATTTTATAAATCGGTATTACAGTTTGCAAAGAACATGTTTGTTAGAGATCTTTCAAAGGCCCCAAAATACTGCATCTAGGTCAAAGCTCTACAGATCTAAACCTGGTCTTTTTTTTCTCCGCAAGAACTTTTCTTGGTTAAGTGGCAGCTGAACCAAGCGACGTTACAGTTTTATTTTCGACTTCCCAAAATGACATAGTTTGCATAGCATAACGTTAGATCATAACACCAACCTCTCAGCTCATTGCACATGTTAGATTTAAATTTTAATTTGGCGCGTTTTGATCAGTGGGAGAAAATATGCAAATTAATACTATGTTAGTAAAACTTAAACTGCATTGAATAAAAACAAGGAAGTACTTCCTGAAAGGCAAGCTTCACTGTCCCAAGATACCAATGGTAAAGTCCATAATTTCTTTGATGACTTGTCTGTATGATCATACCCAGTTAAAAAGATGTAGACTCAACGTGTATTCATCTGATACTAAGAAAACCACACTATTAAAGCGAGTCTCTTTACACACTTCTAGTGTCCATTGTATTAGTAATTCTAGGTCGATGTAAAGCATTTACTGACACCAGCTTGACACACCTGAATATTACATGCACTGATCAGAACCGTGTAGTCTGGTTGAGCGGACAGACCCAGTAGCCTGTTTCATTGAGAATGGAAAGGGTGTAGAGCGTAGAGTAGTGTGTAAAAATAGATCCTAACCTTGGGCCAGTCGACTCGGGTCGGTGACTTCTGCGCTCAAAGAAGCGTTGATATTTTCAGGTGTGCATAGGTGTAGAAATGAGGTACCGTGTGACGACCGCATTTCTCTCCTTTCCCCCCAAACGCTTCTTTTTTTTCCCCCACCTCACACAACTTATTTTCTAAACACAACTCCTAAACGGTCTAGAATCATAAGCATCCATAAGAAACCAACGGCCAAGAAAACCATCTAAGACCATGTAAAACTAACTCGACATAAATCATCGCGGTCCTCGACATTAGGGTGCAGTGATTCTGTTTCAGTTCTCTCCTGAAAAAAAAAAAAGCCAACAAAAACCTTATGACAATCGGCATGGAACTAAAAGTTTCCTTGTTAATTGTAGACCGAGACAGCCAGCCTTGTGCTTCGTCGTTAAAAGAATTGTAATGCTTATCTTAGAACCTGTAAGATTATAAAAAAATCATTTTTTCAACTAACTTATCCTATACTAGAAAACCTCGGTAGCTCCACTAGATGTCTTGAATGATAAGCTAGATGTGACAGCCTGGACAATTTTGAGACAATGGAGTAGGTCTAGCTGGAAATTCTAGTCACGGGAATTCATTCATGGCTCTTATCGAAAAACGAGCAATAATTATTGAGCTCGTATTACAGAAAGGGATATCTTTCTTTTATTCTCTCTCTCTCTCTCTCTCTCTCTCTCTCTCTCTCTCTCTCTCTCTCTCTCTCTCTCTCTCTCTCTCTCTCTCTCTCTCTCTCTCTCTCTCTCTCTCTCTCTCTTATAACTATAGATATAGATTTTAGCAAAGCTATTTGATACATGTATAGTGCTAAAAATACCGCCACTTCAGCAACGCCTTTTATCACAGATCTGGGTGAGAGATATAAACACTCATCAAATATTTCATGAGAAGGGTTTTTGATCCCGAACTTGGAAAGGCCAACTATAAAGCTATATATAGAATGTTTCTAACGTGTAACACTACAGTACCGCTATATAAGAAGAAGAGAAAAGTACTTGCCTTGATTCTTAAGATGTTAATTTTGAAATTCAATGTTGAACAGAAGGTTCAAATTTTAGTTCTAAATTAGCAAGTCATTTTTTTTTCAAGACACGGGCGAACCATTTCTTTCACCTAACCCTCCAAGACAAGATTTTCTATTAACAAGAATGTAAACACTAGTTTATGTAAATATGAGGAGAGCATTCTCTTTTGCCTCAAACATTTTATAAAACATAACATAACGGAGCAGGGAGGTAGACGAACTGCTAAGGTCGGTCACAAAATGTTTTGAATAGGCCTACTTAACAATCGATGTATCTTGCTTCGTAATAAAGCAATCGTTATCATTTTTGGTATACAGGATCCAGGTCTCTATATCAGTCTTTCATTAATTAAATAGACTTTTGGGTCGTCTAGTTATACTAATCAAGGTTTATCAGTTTCAAAGTTTTTTGAGAAAATACTGGTGTATCTGCTGTTTAGGATTTGGTATTTTTACAGTATGTGAATAGTGGCGTCCTGAATTGTGTATAACATAAATGTGTGGATTATTACCATCACCAATACAAAAATATACGAGGGCAGGCTGATAATTAAGTTCCGTTTAATCATAACTTTTTAATTTTTCACAGCATATACATAAACAATACGTCAAACGAAAGCTTAATATCTCAGCTACATACTTAGCACTCTATTTTTCGATGTAGTCACCGTCGCGATCAACACACCGCCTCCAACGTTTCACTAGTTGGCTCACGCCGTCAGCGAAGAATTCAGACGGCTGTCCACGGCACCATCTGCGAACATCTGCGATAACTTCCTCATCATTGTCATAGTGATGGCCCTTCAGGTACTTCTTGAGTTGGGGAAACAAATAATAGTCAGAGGGGGCAAGATCGGGGCTGTATGCAGGGTGAGGTAGGGTCGTAAGTTCCAGCTGCCTTAAGGCGTCCTGAGTTTGGCGACTGGTGTGCGGGCGCGCATTGTCGTGTTGCAGGATTGAGTCCTTATCACGCCGAATACGTCTGAGTCGGAGTTTGAGAGCTCGGAGTGTTGAAATATATCGCTCAGAGTTCACAGTTTGCCCTTGCTCCAGAAATTCCATGTGGACCACTCCCTCCATGTCCCAGAAAACGGTGAACAAGACCTTTCTTGCAGAGGCAACAACCTTGAACTTCCTTGGACTTGGAGAAGTTTTGTGCCTATACTCCATCGATTGGGCTTTACATTCTGGATCGTAGTGGTGGACCCAGGATTCGTCTCCAGTCACAATGCGTTGCAGAAATGCTTCTCCTTCTGCATTGTAACGCTCTAAGAGTTGAGTACACATGTCCTTTCTCTGCGCTTTCATCTCTACAGTGAGCTGTCTTGGGACCCAACGGGCAGAGACTTTTCGGTAACCCAGTACAGTTGTGGCGATATGGTGCACTCGTTCTTTCGAAATGCCTACTTCATCTGCAATTTCCTTTTGTTTGACCCTTCGATTAGCTCTAATCATGCAGTCAACTTTCTCTCGATGAGCCGTGTCCGATGCGGAAAGGGGCCTACCCGAACGCTTTCGATCACGCAGAATTGTCTCTCTGGGGTCTTCCCCTTTAAAAATTCTCACCCATTTGCGAACTGCACAGTCTGAAATGCACATTTCACCATAAACTGTCTTCATTCTTGCATGAATGTTTGCAGCAGAACATCCCTCAGCTGCCAAAAACTCGATAACAGAGCGCTGTTTGATGAGAAGGTCATTGGAAGTCGCCATTGTCTCATAAACATGGCTACCACATCATGTGTTGCGCGTCACTGCATTATGAGCACGAATGACGTCACACAAACTTGTTGTTATAGTTAAGTCTAGAAAAATGGTTCGAGAGTATATGTATGAAATTTTAGGTCGATGTGACGAAAATTGACCTAGTTATTAGCAAACGGAACTTAATTATCAGCCTGCCCTCGTATCTTTTGCTGGTGTTCCCGTACGAATGTTGAATAATTAAATCCATACAACCTAATAACCAAAGCTTTTTATTCGAATAGACCTATTTAAAATTTCAGACAAAGTGTAAGAGAACCAAGAATGAAGATAAGAAAAGAGAAACGCGCGCGCGAGAGAGATAGATAGATAGATAGATAGATAGATAGATAGATAGAGAGAGAGAGAGAGAGAGAGAGAGAGAGAGAGAGAGAGAGAGAGAGAGAGAGAGAGAGAGACAAAGAAAGAGAGAGAGGCTGGGGAGAGAGACTAAGAGGGAGAGGGAGAGTCAGAGATAAAGATGGAGAGGGAGAGGAGACAGAGAGAGTGAGGTAGATAGAGAAAGAGAGAGAGAGAGAGAGAGAGAGAGAGAGAGAGAGAGAGAGAGAGAGAGAGAGAGAGAGAGAGAGAGAGAGAGAGAGAGAGAGAGAGAGAGAGAGAGAGAGAGAGAGAGAAAGAAAGTCAAAGCAAATCCTCTTTTTTTTTCTTTTCTTTAAATACATGTATAATCAGACCATGTATGACATGTCATATCGCGTGATGTCTTAGAACATAAATTATTGCCTACATAAGATATTAATTCGTTTCCTTGGTCTGCCTTAAAGCGGTTTGCTTGAGGATGAAAACAGCTTAGCATTCTTTTGTCGCAAGCAAAGAATCAATCAGCAGACTTCGATTTGCTAAACACCAGGAGACCAATGTCTTACTACTATTACCACCATTGCTGCTACTACTGCTGCTGCTGCGGCTGCTACTACTACTACTACTACTACTACTACTACTACTACTACTACTACTACTACTACTACTACTACTACTACTACTACTACTACTACTACTACTACTAGTAATACTAGTACTACTACTACTACTTCTACTGCTGCTGCTGCTGCCGATGCTGATGCTACTACTACTATCACTACATCTATTAATGCTATTACTGATTCCACTTTGCTGCTGCTGCTGCTACTACTACTACCACTACTACTACTACTTCTATTGATGTTATTACTAATTCCACTTTGCTGCTGCTACCACTACTCTACCGCAGCTACTACAACTACTACTACTACTACTACTACTACTGCTGCTGCTGCTGCTGCT
The DNA here is from genome assembly GCA_033675545.1 of Elysia crispata. NCBI lineage: Eukaryota > Metazoa > Mollusca > Gastropoda > Plakobranchidae > Elysia > Elysia crispata. The sequence continues at coordinate 629,222 of JAWDGP010000422.1, forward strand.
GCTACTACTACTACTACTACTACTACTACTACTACTACTACTACTACTACTACTACTACTACTACTACTACTACTACTACTACTACTACTACGAATTATAAGAGCTAGTAGTCTAAGTTAGTGCTCAGCAGTGGTTAGGATAAGGCTTTAAGTGAAAATGACCGAAAATGCTTGAATTGGTGGGATTAGAACCATCAATTTATAGATGCTGCGGCAACCATCGCCTTGCCACTCAAAGAGACTATAGCTTATACCAATAGGCCACTACGCTCCCTAAAAAGAGAGTTTCATGGCGGAGGTACGTGTATTAAATATCTACTAAGCCTCCCTGAGTGACATGCATTCTTTATTGGGAAAGTTCAAATCGCACCAAAGACAACCATTGAATCTGGAAGCACCACATTTGCAATTGGACGCACAAACATCCAGGACGAACGATAACAATATATGTGCCTCAAATATATAGAAGTTTCAAATTTAGATCTAGAGGAGGCAAACCACTGGGTAATATTTGTAAGAGCTAGAATTTTTAGGTAGTGCTCAGCAATGGTTAGGATAAGTTTTTAAATGCAAATGATCGGAAATGCTTGAATTGGTGAGATTAGAACCATCGATTTACAGATGCTTCGGCACCCATCGCCTTGCCACTCAAAGAGAACATAGCTTATTCTAGCTCTTATAATTCTTACTTATTCACCCAGTGGTTTGCCTCCTCTAGATCTAAATTTATTACTACTACTACTACTACTACTACTACTACTACTACTACTACTACTACTACTACTACTACTACTACTACTACTACTACTACTACTACTACTATTTCTACTACCACCACTACTGCTACTGCTGCTGCTGCTGCTGCTACTACTACTACTGCTACTACTGCAACTGCTATTGCTGCTGCTGCTGCTGCTACTATTTTTACTATCACTACGTCTATTAATGCTATTACTAATTCCATTTTGCTGCTGCTGCTGCTGCTACTACTACTGTAATCTCAGAAGATTCTTCTCTCCTGTGTCTCAATTTTTCATTGGGACATAAAATTAATGCTCGCGGCGAGCTACCGGTACAGAATGAGTCTGTCGAGTCGATATCCACTGAACATAATTATCTATCGATCTATCTATAATCATATATAATTAATTTATATACCAATTATTTTCCTTTTATCGTGACGATATGCCGTGTACAGGGGAAACAATTTTTTAAATTAAAAATGCAAACAGTCTGAGCTTAGCTCAAATCATTTTTGCTATTGATGTGGAGCTTAAATCTTTAGTATGATAGGTGAACCGAGAACTGCCACTTTATGTTATTCATTAACTTGGACTTTGACAGCTAATTGTTCTTCCGGGCTCCTACTGTTGCCTTATATTAGCCGGGAAGTCAACTGCACATTTTTCAACTCTAGCGGCAATGACTTGGAGCAACGTCAATTTAACCTCTACAGCCACAGACTGATAAACAAGCGCCCCCCACGCCCCCCCCCCCCCAAGCCTTTGGATAGGACAGTTTAAATAAGATCCAAATAGCTCAAGCAGGATTCGAACACTGGACTCCCATTACTTATTAAACTATCCATCTACCAGCTGCGCTATTTACCACCTTAATTTAAGCTGTCAATGCCAGAATGCGTGTTGGCGATTCATGTAAAACATTGAATGTTGACATCTGAAATGCGTGTTGACAACCCTCTCTAAATCGGGCTTTGACCACCAAAACCTTGGCTTCATGCTGACCATCGCAACAAGCAGAAACCTTATACGTGTGTGACCAGATACAAATGTTTCATAGCTATATGGTAACCAAATACATTGAAAACAGAACAAAAAACAAAAACAAAACAATAATAAACAACCATAAAAACGAACAAACGAAAAACAGAATAAAGTGCATTCTTAATACTACACCAACACAGATTACTATGAACAAATAAAAAAAAAATCGCGGTAGTTATTTCAAACAAACAAACAAACAAAAAAAAAACAAAACAAAAAACGAACAAACAAAAAAGCAGAAACAAACAAACAAAAAAAACAACAAACAAAACAACAAAACAACAAAACAGGACAATATTAGTAAAACATTAATTAATTTTGTTAGCCACCACAAAAACTAAACCAAACTGCAAACGCGCTAAAAAAATACAAATGTCTTCTGTGTTGTAATCTTTAAGTCGTGTACACATATTTATTAATTTTGCTTTCAAAATACAATTGTTACAACAACACTAAAATATTAGAATGAGAAGGAGAGAAATGATATGCAGTATACAAGCTTGACCTTTATAATTCTTAGTGCACATTTTATTATGACCAACCCAAGAAGCCTATCTAAGTTAAAGTGTATGAGATCTGAACATGGAAGTTAATCCCTGCAGCTGGTTGCATACAAACACTAAAAAAAACTTGATTCAACACTAATATTGTTAATAAAAATAGTAACAGATCAAATCGCAAAAACTGTGGAAAAATAAATTTGCTACAAAAAGTTATTTTGCAAATTGAACATTTCAAGTGCATAGCAAATCTTTTCTGACTTTCAAAGTAAAACTCACATCAACTTTGCTACAAACTCTTGAATCAACTTACTGCTGTTGGATTTTTCGATGAGCTACAAAATATAAACATGGTGCTAATAGACTCAGACAGAGTAAACATGCGAATCAACATAGTTTCGTTGCACAAAAGATCTTAAGTATCAGTACCCAGATTCTTAATAGGAAATGATGTTTACATTAGGGCAGCATTTAAACCAGTATACAATTCAGCCCGTCCAGATTTTGTGAAATCTCTAATATCGGAGAGCATAGAAAGATTGTTAACCAGCAACATAAGAACAAAATGAGGGCAAAGCTAATACCCATCATACTCATATTACCCTCAGGTTTCACTCAAATCCTTTGCTTTTTTTTTTTTTTTTTGTTCCATACAATCCTCACACTACTTGCAACATGATCTCAAGATTGTCCATACATCAAACAGACATATTCAAGTATGGCATGACTGAAAAAGATGGTGGTATTCCATGATGGAAAGCTAAAAAAGGTCTCAGAACCCAACAATTACTAACCACATAAAATCTCTCTACAAATCATATGTGCACAGAGTGTCTAACAAAATCATCCAAGTGTACAAGACACTTAGACACTGTTAACAGCCTAGAAAGTTTTAAGCATAATTATTGTAAATTGCAATAAGCTATTAAATTTTTTAAACTCCCCATTTAGACTTGGAACTATCTTATCTCATTTCCATAGTGTTTGAAACATGCCATGCCGAAAAGAATTTAAAATACTATGCATATCTGCTCTCTGTTCACAAAAATATTGACCTACTTCATGACCACACTAGAAATGCCTTTGTGTGGAAGCAAACAAAACAGTCCCCAAAAATACATTGTATATCAAAGCAAAAAAAAAAAAGCAATGCTAGTTGTTTTTGTTACCGTTTTCACAGATTAAAAATGTCTCTAAAAAAATATAAAAAAATTTAACCTTTAAAAAACCTTACATGAATATGAACTGAGCCTATAGTATGGCAAAACAATTTTGAACTTATTGAACAATTCATTTAAGAACAACTACTCAGTATCTAAAAAAAAAAGTAATTTACAACTCTGGTCAGGTCAGTCTGTTGATTGAGATATGTGTGAATGTCAAACAATTATTGTCTTTTGCGTAAATGGTTAATAAATAAAAATAAATCTAAATCTTTACTCAAGATTTCTTAATCAATACTAAAATTTGTAATGATACAACTTTTATCGTAACATTATATTATGTTGTGCATCCCATTGCTTTGGATTCTTTCAATAACACTACATCTAGTAGTACTCAAAAGTGTTCACCATAAACATATATCATTATCATAAAATCCTTATGTACATCAATTTCTTATTACAATGTAAAAACTGGACATTAAATCCACATTAATCATCATTCACACAGGAATAATAAAGAATCATTCATAGGAGAAATTTGACAGCATCAATCATGTCCCATGGTAAACACAATGAAAAACATGGACCAGACCCAGAAAATAAAATTTTTCCAGAACAGAATAACTCTGTAATAATATGTATAAAACATTTTAATCAAATTTTTCAGTAAACATTATTATGAAAAATATTTATAAAGATTATGCCCGGCCATCATGAATGAAAGCAATTATGCCCAGCCGTTATGAATGAATAGAGCAAGCTAAAAAAATTATGCAAGGACAATTATGTCTGATGAGGAAATGCAGTTAACTCTTTCTTCTGTAACAAAACAATAGATACATTCTTTCTACAGCAGTGCAGTGTTATACAATTTAAGACTGTACAGAAACACTGCTTCACCATTACTCAGATTGCCAGCAATACAATGCCCTAATACCACTTAAATTTGAACTCTCAAGCATTATCAAACTTGCTGTTTCTTTTCATTTACTCCAAATCAATATTGAAAACAACATTGTCAATTTATACACCAAATTGTTATGTGAGAGTTCACGACATGGCTCTTGAAACCACTCAAGTTCACATTTCGTTTTTTTTTTCTTATACTACATTCTGATTAAAAATCAGCTCATCTTCAACACAAAAAGCATGTTTTAGACTGAGAATTCGAGAGAACACAGGCAGACATTATACAGACTTTTTGAAAGATAGATCAAAACATGCAAATTTAGAATGCCAATCCTGACACAAACTAAATGCAATTTCTCCATTGTCAATCTAAACCTGTAAACAAAAGAATAAACACATCGACAACACAATTTTATACTTTCAGATCAATAACTAGTAAGTGAATATTTCATGAGGTAGATCACTAAAACTTTACAGACATTGTGTAGTTTAAATATTCAGTATCCTTAACAGTTGTTGTTTAAAAAATTCTAGTTTCATAAAAGCAAAAAGGTTTTAAATCATCAACACATATCAGTATTGATTTGAAAAGGTCCCTATATAAAATAACCTAAAAAAAAACAACCAAACAAAAACATTTACATGAAATCCATTTAAAGTTTTGAGACAACTGTCAAAAACAAAATCTCATGAGACCAATTTATTCATGTGTTCATAATTAATCAATGGATAAATTTAACATTCATATAATTTGCACGTAGTGAAAGTGATGAAATACCTATAGCCAGGACAAAAGAGAAACAAGAATTTTAACTGTGGTGACATGAATATATTTCCTATTTTATAATTGTTTCAAGAATGATTAAAATATGGTACAATCATAATATAACCGACTACATAAAATATAAAAATAAAACTTGAACAAAAGTCAAATATTACCAGTGTGACAAAGCGTGTACATGTATGTATGTATGTATGCATCTCGGAGAAAAAAAATCTAACAAATAACAAATCCATTTCAAAGAAATGCATGTAGGGAACAAGGAGTATTTACATTCTTAGTCTTAACACCATAGTTGTTAGGTGTGGTGAGATCATTGTTTGGAGACAGAAAGCTTCCAATCCCTCGTCCACACATATCAGGACCATTGAAACATAGTAAAATCATTGAATTCAAACACTGATCTTTCCTTCAAAAACTGGAAAGTTATTACCTTAGTAACTCTGTCGGCAGAGGAGACCGTAAGGTCTGTGAGACAAGGAGTTTGTGTGCTGGCCAGCCAACCAGAAAGAAAGACTCTCTCATACGTTGGTCTGTGAGACAAGGAGTTTGTGTGCTGGCCAGCCAACCAGAAAGAAAGACTCTCTCATACGTTGGTCTGTGAGACAAGGAGTTTGTGTGCTGGCCAGCCAACCAGAAAGAAAGACTCTCTCATACGTTGGTCTGTGAGACAAGGAGTTTGTGTGCTGGCCAGCCAACCAGAAAGAAAGACTCTCTCATACGTTACCGCATGCAACAAAACAAAAACAGTATGTTTTGAAGAGCACATCAGCTTCTGTGACAAGGAAATTTGCTTACCAACTTGCACTCAAGTTACTTCTTGCATGTGGACTGAGACAATTAAGGCAGATACTAAAAATTTATACACAGAATTGATTTGAAATATCCTAGAAGAATACAACAAATTTGTCTTCTTTGATCAGCACTAAGATTCAGATTTGTGAAATTTCCTTTGCAAATTTTGTTTGAATACACAAACCTATTAGAAATAATTTGATGCCGGTGCAGAACAGTGACTAATTGTAGTCCTCTTTCTAAAATCTCACTCCTCTCACCCTTCCCCCTACTATTGTATGCAAGTGTGTTTACATGCTTGTCTCTTTGGGTCAGTCATCCTTTCTGCCTGTCTAGTGTCTTGGTTTCTTCCCATATCTCAACCATTGCCTGCTTATTTGCCTATGGTCACTTTTTTATGTCTCCGTTTATCTGTCTTTATGTCACTTTTTATAAATATCTGTCAGTCTGCTGTCTGTCTGTCTATCCCCAGATTATTTCAAATACCATACTAGTGACTCTTCCGCCTTCTATTTTTCTTCTGTGTTTCTGAAAGTTCTAAATATTTAACATATAATTCTAATTCTATTACTGCTGCTTCTGCTGTTGCAATAATAATAATAATAATAATAATAATAATAATAATAATAATAATAATAATAATAATAATAATAATAATAATAATAATAATAGTATTAATATTAATGGACATGAAGAAACTTTCAATACTATGCAGATGAGGTATCAGGTTGACAGAGATCTGTTCCGGTGTATAATGATAAAAATCAAGATTTTGTTTTTTTCTTGACAGGTAACTTTATGATAAAATGATATGTTTGCATGTAACATTGCACATTATGAATCATACATATTACTGTCATAAGTTTTTAATACAGCTTCTTCACATTTTTATTCTCATTATCATCACTATTATCCTTATAAGTTTCAGCATTATGAGAATGATGTTCTTATTATTCAGAGTGAAACAATGCCATAATAACAGAAAGATTCATGCCTGCTGTTTAGTTGTGGATTCCTGTTATGTTCACTAATATTTCAATGTTAGCAACAAGAATTCTGCACACCCAACAAAAATCTCAGAAGAGCAAAATATGGTAAACCAGTCTTTAAAAGTTATCCTATGTGCGAAACTCCCTTTTTCAACAGAAAATTATACACATTAAGAATTATATACATATAAATCATGTATTAAAAATATATATATATATAGAAATTCTTTTTCTCTTAGACAAAAATTTGAAGAAGTTTCTGGACTGAACATTTTTTGAGGTATTATGGACATGCAGTTAAGTGTTTGCTTTCAAGAGGTAGCAGGCAATTAAAAAATATAGCCGTTATAAAACTTAAGACCGACACCGTAATTTACATCTATGTGTTGATAAACTGTTGTTTTAAAACGTTTTTTTACACAATAAGATATTGCATGAAACAATTAGCAAAAGATTGTCCTCAAAGGTCTGCTACAACTATAAAACAATATAATCCGATATTAATAACAAAGTAATACATAAAAATAAACACTTTGTTAAATTTTAAAGTAAAGTATTAAGCAGCTTTGTAATGTTATTTGTGTTATAAAGTTCTCTAAGTCTGTAACAATGAAACAACAACCGGGATGTGGGATTGACATAATTAGATATGTCAAATGTAAATGTTGTGCTAGAGGTTAAAAAAAAAAACATTCACCCAAACAATCTCCTCAAATAACTAAGAGCATGCCAAGGTAAAGTCCATTTTAATTAAGACTATAATAAGAGAAGCGATTAAATTTAACCATCCCGGGCTGACCAGCCTCCCCTCAGCAATGACACTCATTTACGGCTGCCTTTGAGTAAAAACATATGAAAAAAAATATTGACCATTTACAAGCACATAAGAGAGTGGTCTAACGTGTAAACTTTTGTTTTTTTTTATTGATTATAATGTCAATGTCTCTGTCAAGACAGGGTAAATTTTTTTTCCATTTAGGAATAATATTTAAAAATGCTGGTTAAAAACAGATCCAGTGCTTGGCTTTTTTAACGCAAAACACAAGATATCTCGTAGTCAGAGAAAAAGGGAAAGATGTACTTTCAGGCAAATCATGCAATAATTTACACTACGATGGAAAACACAAGAAAACTCGTAGCCCAATGAAAATGAGATGAAATTAATTTAGAACCACGCAGGGAATAATATTAAAACGTTGATTTCATGAGATAAAACTAAAAGAAACTTTGTGTCTGTCTAAATCATTGTTAGTTTTTCAATAAAATAAATATGAATGTCACAGCGGAGCTTTGTGAATAGTTGTGAAGCAGCAGTACTTCACAACTAGTTTTTCAGTATATCTATTAGCCAGTTCTGTATGCACATTGTTATATATGTCATGAGACAGTCTGTTGAATCGTATGAATAGCAAAAACTACTAATGAAACAGCCATCAAAATAAAAAACGATAGAAAATAAAACAGCAATAATAAAGTTTTTGTAAATGCAATCCCTTATTACTTGTATGCTCTAAGTACACATGGCTTTGAATACAGTAGATAAATTTTCACAAAAGCTGTCAAGTTGCATTAAGTAACCGAGAAACCAAACAGTGTTTAGCTCCTCTACTACATCCTCATCATCATATCATGATCTCAAACATTTAGAGAGGACATTCTAAGTTAAACAGAATGCTAAGGCAAAATGACATAAAAGAGAGAAAATTCCATTTGTCTCAAAAATACAGCAATACAAGCTTACGGTGGTTTCCATTTTTCCAAATTAATCCCTAAACTCTGTGAGTTTGCTTTCTGACCACTAGTAGCAATGTCATTGGGTTAGTGTTTTGTCATTAAAAAAATCACTCATTATTTCAAGTTTCTTGGTTTATAGACTTTTCTTCTGTCTCATTGATCTTCTATTGAAACAACAACCAATCTGTAAAGAAACTTTCTTTCAACTGGTGATGATTTGTCTGAGAAAATCTGCTTTGGATTTACTTATTATACATAAAAAAAATCTTGATACACTTATGGTAAGACCTTATCATCTTACAAGAACTGAGCAATCGAACAAAAATGTAATCTTGCCCATGGCTGAAAGCAATACAGAGATTGTTACACATTGAGCCTTGATTTATTAAAGAGAAATTTGGGAAAAGAGCTTTTATTTTACCATGAAAATTTTCCACTAAGCTATCACTAAAAACTCCCAAGAAATTAAGAAAGTGGGAAATTCATTTAAATGATCTTTATATGGAAAATCAGTTTGTCATAGTTATAACCAGAACTTTTTCTTTGTCCTTTGCTCCTTGGATTAGCAAAATTGTTAAAAAAAAAAAACTGGAAAAAAGATTGTTACATTGGCAGTCTCAACCCTGAGGTTATGAAACTCAATTGTGCATCACAGATTGAACAAGAGTTTTCACGAGGTTTGCCACCTCATGATACTCCTGATTTTGTTAGACAAAAGTTGAATGAAGAAAAATGATAGCATAGCAGATCCAATGCACAGTTTACCATCCATAGATGTAGACTGCGTTCAGCCAACCTTCACTTTCGTGCGTCAATCAACACCACATGCACGTAAATCGATTGCAAAAAAATTAAGTTGGTTAGCCTAAAAATGACTGGCTAACATGAAATGTTAAAATGAATTATACTTTGCCCCATTCAAGTTGCTGCCAGACAAAGTGCATGTTCCCCATGTAAGAAAGGTCTGGTATTTTCTTTCATTTATGAGTCCAATGAAGGTGACTGATGCTTAGATGCTGGGAATGTGGGGTCTGTATCTGGGAGCTGAACGACAAACGGTCTTGACATTGGTGATAAAGTAAGACTGTCTTTCATGAGTCCCTTAGAAGAAGATATGGCTTCTATGTCACCATTGACACAGTCTCGTGGTTTACCACTGCTGTAAGCATCTTCTCCATCATGGCTGTCTCTTGAGTCCATCCCATTTTGGTGGAGCCTCCTGGAAGAAGAATCTGATCCCAAAAAAGACGCAGTAGAGAAGTTAAGTGGACTGCAAGATATACCATCATCACCAAATCGGTTTTTGCTGTTTATCTTGTCTGCATCTCCATCATTGTGTCCCTTCTCTTCTTGACCCTCACAGCCAAGAAAATGATCATTGCTACCCCTTGCATCACCACTCCTGCCCTCAGGTAGATCATCACCCAAGGAGTCATCTGGGGGAGAGAACTGTGATGACAGGGTAGAGAACACAGTATTTCCCTCGCCGTCAGGATAGAATTTTCCTGAGTTGGCCACAGTGGTGACACTAGTGCTGTTTGCTGCTTGCTCTGCATACGTTCTATTGTGTCTGTATCCGTTTTGAAGTCTGTCTTGGCTGGTGGTTGATGCCTGAAGTGTCTCTGTCTCGATTCTCAGATCCTCAGCTTGCTCTCGTTCAAGTCTCTCTTGAACCACTCTCAATGCTCTCTCTGCCTCTGTCTCCTCACTGGGAAGCGGCTGATCTTCCTTGTCAGTGTCTGCTCCAGCCTGGTGCTCTGCCTCCCAGGATCTGCCTCCCTTCCCTTCTGGGGAGTATTTCTCAGACTGGAATGATATAGGCTGAGTAAGACCTCTTCTTACATCCCCTTCCCTCAGCTCCATAGAGTCGTCTCCCTTGGGTCTAGTGCTATCCCTTGCTTCTATATCCTCCTTACTGGTGGGAACATTAAGGTATCTCCCTTCACCCTCTACCACGGCCACCCTTGATCTCTCTGTGCCATGGACATCTTCATCGACACCATCGCTAGCTGTTAACCGCCGTCTTTTCTCGGGAAGAAAATCTCCAGAAAGATCCTCACCATCTTCCTCGCCATCGTACTGGTCCATCAGGTCAGGATCCATGACCATCTGTCCGGCCTTGACCTGCACACCACGGGGGTCTCCACCGACCTCCTCATCCTCATCGTGAGGTGAAGTAGCGTGGAAGTGACGTTTAGCCTGGTAGTGGTCTCTTGGTGATGATGGTGAGGAAGAGGCTGAAGGGTGGCGGTGCATACCTGAACCAGCAGTAGGTACTGGGTTGCTAAAGTCCATATCTGGGTAGACCTCCTGGACCTCTTGTTTGATGCGCATCATAAGTTCAGCTTCGTCAAACCTCCTAGAAGATATCGAAAAATGATCAGAAATACATATTAGCAAGATATACAAGAGAGGAAATTTAAGATGAAAACTCATGAAAAATAGAAGAAAGGAAAATATGCTTTAAGCTATATGCACATCCTACCTGCAGCAAGAGATTCATTCTCCTTTTGATGCACATTTCACTTAAATCACTAAAAAGCTTTTGCGTTCCCTAACGTTTAGAAAATAAGATAAGATAAGATAACTTTATTAATCCCTCAAAAGAAATTAAAAATGAAAAGCTCTCGGACATAAATAAGTAGGCTTAATTACATAAATTATCTAGTATCACAGTACACAGGTAACATAAATCTATGGAGATATAATTTTGTAAAAATTTATATAAGCAGGTATAAAAAAAAATGGTAAAAATCTTGTAAGAAAGGAAACGGAGAGCTCATCATTTTGGTATTTCTAGAATTATAACATCAGATGGGAAACAAGGATGCATTATAAGTATAATTATGATTTAGTTATTCTTTTAACCTCCTCATTATAAGTCTGTAGAGCCCGGTCTCCCTTACTCATACTAAAACATCTAATAAGTCTTCAATCACAAGTTATTTTCTCTGCGATGGCCCATACCCATATTAGACTTCATAAAGTCTCTTAAGGAAACTTAGGGGAGTAAACTGCTCTTAGAACTACATCGTCTCATAAACGTTGAAGAGACACTACACTGATCAACTAAAAGAAGATCTACGTTGTTTAAGTGCAGTCTATTGCCAAGTGTTCTTACCCTGAGGAAAATGCGCCGTGTCTGGAAGCAGCGGTGGAAGCAAGGCCTCCCATGGCCTTCATGCTCAGATCCTCTGCGCTTTCCTGGTCGACTGGCAGCGGGACTGGGCCAGAGCTTGGTGTGCCAAGCAGTCCTAGGGCTCCATCACCAAGCGCGGCCTGAAGACAGAGAAACACGAGATGGTAGAAATTATTGCAGGCGCCATTAGATAGATCTTAATTCGCAATGAAAAAAACTCAAGGGGCTAAAAACAAAACAAAACAAAAACAAAAACCAATCGTAATCAGCGATCACTTCTAGATAAAATGAACAAAATTGAGACCAAACGAAGCATTGAGCCTTTACATGTCTTAATATGTTCATCTTTCGAATTGCAGGTCTTGGTTCTTGACAGTTATTTCTAGTAATTTATGAACGGCAGCTTATCTGATACACTGGAATGAAGCGGGAAAAAATTACAAATAAAAAAAAAAGAAGAAAAGACGATAACAAGCAGACAGGGCTATACACACACACTCACACTCGCACACCCATACATACACACACGCATGACTATAATTCTCCATTTCGAAGCTCACAACTTACTCTGAAAGATGCACTGATGCTGTCGTTGTAAGATGATGGGTCTGATATTGGAGAGGTCTTCATACTCCTGACAGATGGAAAAGAAAAAGAGAGAGAAAGAGCGATTAGTCAATATGTATGTAATTATGATTTAGAAGTTTTGTTTTTGTTAACAGTAAAGAAATCAACATAGGAGGTCAGAAGAGAAGAATAATGGATAGGAGAGAGAGAGAAACAGAGAGAGAGAGAGAGAGAGAGAGAGAGAGAGAGAGAGAGAGAGAGAGAGAGAGAGAGAGAGAGAGAGAAAGAAAGAGAGAGAGAGAGAGAGAGAGAGAGAGAGAGAGAAAGAAAGAGAGGGAGGGAGAGAGAGAGAGTCTGAAAGGGACAAAGCCAGAGACATATTAGTATAAAAATACCACTGAATAAGCAAAGTCGGTATAGCTGGTTTCGAAAATTCTAAAGAGAGGTATTGAAGTTGCCTAGTCCAGCTAGAGAGTAGAGATCACAGATCCTACACCTCTGTTCCAAATGCCAATTGTAATAAGCCAGTATTTTTTTTCTTCTTAATTTGGATACTCCCGCAGGTCTGTGAGCACATAAAAAAAAAAAGATAGTGTTTGTGATTATATTTCTTAAGGCTGATGCTATAAAACATTTGGTATGCTGAAACCAAAGTAAAGGGGAAAGGAAAAAAAAACCCACATTATTTGTTCATGCGTCAGTCGGCATTACTCCCCTTGTTTGATTCAGCCTTACAACTCCTTGACGTAGGTAATGATATTATAATCATATTGTAACCTGCCTAAAAGGTTCAACATGCCTTACTAAAGATTGCGCAACACAGATCCAGCTATAGTTCTAGGTACGGTAGTCAATAGGATTTCTTCGATCTGTCCGTATTATCTCGGGCTAGATTTAGAAACGCTGTTCAGTTCTGTATGTCTACAACAAACAATGAAAAGGCTGTTAAAACCGATCCTTCATGATTATATGAAAATACATACACACGGCACATTAATGGGTCTACAGACTTCTTTAGTCGTATTTCATCTACCAACATAGCTTATTATTGCTCAGCCTCCAAGTAGGAGTAAATTCTGATTAAATATATATATATATATATATATATATATATATATATATATATATATATATACACAACATAAAATTTTTTAACTACTTCAAAACGAATGCTGCACATCTGAAATCGACTCTCATTTAAACTATTTATTTTGGCATTAATAAGTGACCTCAACAATCCAATTCAAGCATTCAATCGTCGTTTTGCTTTATGAAATCTATTTTTAGAAATAGCAGAACTATAAGCGACTTGTCGGGGTTCATCTTCATCTCCCCCCCCACCCCCCCACCCCCCCCCCCCCTTTTTTTTTTTAGCCCGCAAAGAAGAACCTATTAATACCGGTGTAAAGAATGAGACTTTCCATCAAGGTAATACAAAGAAGAGAAAAAAAAGCGAATATTCTAAAAGAGTAGTAAAAATATAGAGAAACAGCTTATTCTTTTCTTTCCTATTCTAGAATAAAGTCTCTCCACAAGCACAAAGTAAGGTTGCATGAGTAAGAGAATTTAGCAGCTAAAAGGGCACTGCCTCGTGGGAATCGTTAACTTTCCATTTGTTCGCACCACGTGATAATGAACGAAGAACAAGATTTATCAATAGGCGTATTGAGTCACCGATTTATATCAATTTTTTTCCTCCTTTAGATTTGACAATATAAATAATCTTAAATAGAACAATGGAAAGTGAAAGTGAAGCAAGACAAAAGATAACACGAACAGCATGTAAGACACGGATGGAACTTGGAGAGATAGAGGGGGAAGGGGAGTGGGAACGGCAAAGACATAGCAGTCAGGTCAACCAGTGCAAAACATTGCCGTAGTCGACAACAACCTCAACCACCACATACCCGCCCTCATCCAGTTCCTGTAAACTGCGACTCGACTATTGGCAGGAACAATACGATGGAAACAATTAGTTTTCGATCTTCTAATTTCATTCATCCTTTCTTCAAAAGCACCGACATTTATTTTTGTAATAACCATTAAAAAAAAAAGTTATTAAAAAAAACTCCCCATCTTTTGAGTCGGCAATGATCTAACCGAACAGCAATGTTTATGAGAAGTCTGACACAAAGACACGCTCCTCTACATTCGATCTCCAGTTTACCAAGACCCACTTCTGAAGATTCCATTGATTTTAAAATGCCGCCACTTCTTTGTCAGCCGCACACTGCGGAAGAAACAAAGACCAGTCGTCGAACATTGAACAATGCACCAGCTTCACCGCACGGCGCCTTCAGGAGGTCGAGTCTTAACTGACTTTCTTGTTGGAGATGATGCTAATTAGTCCTCGACAGATCAACGAGGAGACTGGTTAACAGCGCAGCCCGGGTTGATGTCACCGAGTACATTCGCTAGTCGATACCACTCATTTACCCGTGTGTTCCGTGGCGTCATTACATGTATTTTGCATTCGATTACAGCGGCTCTGATCGCGACTCGGTTACCGTCCGTCATCGACTTCCACCATTTGATTGTGCTCATGATTCAAATATGGGTTTTTGCGAGACATCTGCCCTACGACAAATCCTCCAGAATTTAGGCGAATGCAACACAGATGAGTTACAGATTCCCAACCATATCCTGCAGCAATACGCGACTGACCAAAAAAGTGACATCCGGACAAAAACCGGAAGTAATTGTTCTTCGACAGAACAGTGTCGGATATGACAGAGAAAAACGTCCCGTTTTGAAACATCAAGAGAGCTTCGATGATGATGATGGAAAAGAAGCGGAAAAAATATGAGACCTGTATTCTTATGTTAAGATTTCAAACAACTGATCACACCCATCCCTTTGTAAGCAATGAACCTAAATTTATATTATATGGCGTCACTCATTGTATGGTTGATAGTTTACTTTCCAAGGCCCAAGCCACTTCCTAGTATAAACTCAAAAGTTGCCGAGCATAGCAGCATATGAGAAGAAAAGGATTTCAGAGAGATACAAATGATAAGTAGAGATCTTGAGGAGAACCAAATGATTATTCGGTGATTCGGCATCAAAATATGTAAATAATAATAATAAAAAAAAAATAAGAAAGTCACCTTGCAAGAAGGTTCTTCGATGACTCCAGAACTGCGAACTAACATTAGATGCTATAGACATATACCTTGATTTTGCCGGAAACATACGCTCCCAAAGTCTATCCGGGTCCGGATATCCTTGAAGGGTATCACTAGAAAACCAAGCGGATACATGTCGACCTTGAGAAAAGACTCGAGACACGCCCACCGCGGGGCATAATTTTGAATATAAAGACTGGGGCCCCGCTCAGCAAAAACTGACAACAAAGAATGATCTATCTGGAAACTTGGTTGTAAAGATGTACGATGTTCAAGCTTTGTACGGGTCTGAACCATAAAGAAAAGAAAAGATAATTAGAGTGTTCAACCCCCTACCACTTTCCTCTCCACCCCCGCGAAGTTGGTATTAAAAGCTTTATAAAACATATCTTGTTAGGTCGCAAGAGGACAGTGATTGTTGAAATTATCGGGCGTGGGTTGGTATTTCCGACATAAGCCACAGACTCGGTACCTTAGCGGGATGACAGAAACCGGCGGGATTTTGACGTTCCGAAAGCGGAGGCTGTTTATCGGTCCGTCGATATCTTGGCGTCGTCTGGACGCATTGCACTCGGTACACCGCCGAGAAAAAGCAGTTCTTGGTGATTAAAACAGTTGCAGCATCAATTATTATTCGATGCGCGAGATACCATAGATCTGCGCGAGGAGGAGACAACAGCATCTGGGTGATTAAAGAAATAACACCAATCTCGGCGAAAAGTAAACACTGGCGCCCCTTTACCCAGCCACCGGCCATAATATACCACACAGGCAGAATCCGCGGGACGAAATTACTATTAATTTGACATTATCTTTGGAAGCTCGCTGTGCGTGGAGGTCTATCGAGGAGACACGATAGGCAGGAATCGATTTCAACGAGGAATGTAGTAATGACTCGAGATCGAATTACTATGGAGGAGGTTCGCACGCATTACCACGAAAGCAGTATTGAACACAAAGATAGCGGACGGCGTCGTGCGGTAGGGCTGACTGGCTTGCTCACTGTGACTGTCAGAGAGAAACGGTCGCAGTAAAGACATCTATGGTGGAAAAGTTGTTGCTATGAGGCTGACATGGGAAAGGACGGGATTAAAACGATAACTCCAATATCAAACTTATCTTTCATTTCATTTCATCCTCTCTTAGGGAATCTGGAAAGATTGTCGCCGTGAATGGATTGTGGCTGTAACTTATATCACCCGCGACTTATATTACCTCCCGCCCCGAGTTTGAACTATGATATACCGTGAATAAGACACCTCTCATACTAGATTTATCTAAAATTTGTCTATCTCCCAGGTTAAGTTGTTTTGTTGATGTTTTTTTTTTTTTTTTTGTTCCCGAGAAAGGCCAGAATGTGGCGGGTAGCCTAGCCAAGCGAGCAGCTAAAAGCAGAGTAGTATACCTCAGAAGCAGTTAATAAAACTAACTGTTCGATACAGGCGCCTGGAGGCGAGCCCTTCAGGGGTGTCAACACGACGGGAAGCCGGCTTCTCGTGGGCACCAATCAATCTTAGTCGAGAAAGCTAAGGAAATCTCAGGACTGATCAACGCACAATAATTATTGTACAGTGTACAGACTGTATGTATTCATTCTATACAGTGGAATGATAACAAGATGCATGGTCTTACATAGTGAAAACTCGGCTACACCAGTCTCTATTTCGATCTTCGGATCCCTCAAAGTCTCACTTTCTTCTCCCATCCCTTGACTGATTTCCTCTGACGCTCTGTTTAACTCACCTTATCTTCCCACTTGTCACGCCTGTTTCGGTCAAACACAGCAACAACAATAACAAGAACAAAAACAAAAAAAAATGACCAACAAACACTATCTCTAACACCACGAATAAGAAATACAACAATAACAACAAAAACAACAGCAACAACAATAGCTACCGCAAGAACAACAAAATTACCAGCAAACACTATCACCATCGCCGCCACACCGATAACAAATACAAATACAAAAACAACAACAACAAAAACAATAGCGACAGCATGAACAAGAAAACGACCAACAAACACTATTACCACCACCATTAATTACAAATACAACAAACAACAACAAACAACAACTACGACGACAACAACAACAACAAAAACAATAGCGACGGCAAAAACAAGAGAACGACCAACAAACACTACGATCACGACTACTACCATCAACAACAACAGGTTACGCAGTGCCACGCTGACAGCATCTGACATTGCTGGAAGGGATGTGTACCGGGATTCTAAATCGGAGAAGGTTGGATTGGTAGTTGATGGGGCCGAAGCGTGCAAGGTTGATTGTTGATGGTTGACCTTTGAGTTGATATTTCTCACTCATACAAACAACAACAACAACAACAACAACAACAACAACAACAACAACAACAACAACAACAACAATAGCGACAGCAAAAAATCAAGAGAACGACCAACAAACACTACGATCACGACCACTACCATCAACAACAACAGGTCACGCAGTGCCACGCTGACAGCATCTGACATTGCTGGAAGGGATGTGTACCGGGACTCTAAATCGGAGAGGGTTGGATTGGTAGTTGATGGAGCCGAAGAGTGCAAGATTGATTGTTGATGGTTGACCTTTGAATTCATATTTCTCACTCATACAAACAGCAACAACAACAATAGCACAGCAAAAAACAAGAAAACGACCAACAAACACTACGATCACCCCCACTACCATCAACAACAACAGGTCACGCAGTGCCACGCTGACAACATCTGACATTGCTGGAAGGGATGTGTACCGGGACTCTAAATCGGAGAGGGTTGGATTGGTAGTTGATGGGGCCAAAGCGTGCAAGATTGATTGTTGATGGTTGACCTTTGAGTTGATATTTCTCATGTAAGCAGGAGATGCAATTTTTTAAAGAGCTGACAGTCACTCAAGGATCACAGAAAATTGACTGCAATAGACAGAAATAGATACTTAGTAATGCACGAACGCATGCGCGGAAAATAGCTGTTACTGGTGCTTTGACAGGATACTTCATGCATCCTTGCTCTCTCTCTCTCTCTCTCTCTCTCTCTCTCTCTCTCTCTCTCTCTCTCTCTCTCTCTCTCTCTCTTTCTCTCTCTCTCTCCAAACTAAACACAATGCCCTCGCCTCAGTCTCTCCTTTTCTAAAATCTTCTCTGGTACGTCCTTCTCTATTCTCTCATACATTCGCCTCTTCTTCTTTTTTTTTTATCCCGAGATGGATTCTCAGAGCAGAACGCCTCGGCATGCTCTTTAAATCTGCATCTATGTGCTTTATTCCGCCTTGCCCGAAGGGGGCTTTCAGTTGATGTGGAAAAAAAAGGACCTGAGACCACAGTGTCGCGGACGGGCTATATCAAGCAACGATCCAACCGATGAAAATGGAGATGGCTTAACCTTTATTATTCACGATTCTGCGCAAGTTGTCTTGCGTGATTTTATATCTTTTTTGTTGTTTTATGGTTACGTCTCCAGCTGGGTGTGGGAAATAATTGTTGAGTAATACTGGCACTAGTGCTTTTGGTGTCGAAAATCTTGTACAGCTTTATAGGTCTTGGGGGCAGGTATTTCTTTGTTGCATCTAAGATAAAAGAGGCGCTAAAGACTTTCTTTCTTGATCTCCGAATGGGCAGATTAAAAGAAATTAAAAAAAAAAAAACCCATAGAAAACAGACTAAAGAACTTAAGTTGTGTTTGGAGTAAAGAATACAAGAGGTGGCAGACTGAGAAAACGAGAAAAACACTGCTACAGAGAACTAGATAAGATAAGGAATAGATGGATAGATAGATAGATAGATAGATAGATAGATAGATAGATAGATAGATAGATAGATAGATAGATAGATAGATAGATAGAGAAAAAGAGAGAGAGAGAGAGAGAGAGAGAGAGAGAGAGAGAGAGAGAGAGAGAGAGAGAGAGAGAGAGAGAGAGAGAGAGAGAGAGAGAGAGAGAGAGAGAGAGAGGGGGGGGGGTGGTAGTTACAGACTGCGAGAAGTTCTGACGAAGAACGAAAACAATTGATCTACCTCGCTTACAAGTCTTTCTCTTATTGTAATCCTTTGTTAAACGTCGAAAACAAACAGTTGGAGAAAGCTTAGCTCATTGATAGCTTTGTCATAGAACGAATCTAGATGAGTGTAGGGCTGGAAGTTAGCCAGTGTCAGTTGCCTTGTCCCATCTAATCTCGTCACTCTCATTTCATTGATAAAGGGGGGTAATATTTAAACCTGATATGTTGATAAAATTTATATTGTTAATGCCCCTTGTTCATGTTTTTTTTCAAAAATTTTTTTTTTATTCTCACCTGCTTATTATCTTCCCTGTGTGATAGCACAGCGATCGAATACGTTGGGACGAGTCTAGGACAAAGGGGTGTTGTGAAACTTCAGCAAAGAGAAAATATTGAGTGCAAGACCAATTTCGAATCTCTAATCATTGCTGTACACATCCAGACGGGTACAAGAAGTGGCTGCCCGCAGAGCTTGTTTGGTTTTCACATCACTCGAAGATGCTGCTTGTGCTAGCTTTTTCACGGTTGATTGCGGAAATGCGGTAAGGTTTTAAAAAAAAATAAAGAATAGCGATAACAAAATTGAAGGGGAAGAAAATTGCTGTTGAAAACAGTTGCTAATTTCACTTAGCCCAGGGCACAACGGAGCCTGATCATCACGATTATTATCATGATCATCATCATCCTTATCAGCTGAGCTAGGGTTCCAGGGAGGGCGAGCTAGGAGTACATACATGCCTCCGCTGTGACTGTATATAGAAGAGAATTGGATGGAGATACCGGGACCCCTTGGGGTTGGGTGCATGTGTGTGTGTGTGTGTGGAGGGGGTGTTTGAGGTGCTCTGACGTGTTTCAAATGTAGGGAGCTTCCAAACAAGAGGGAGAAAAGAGGGTGGAAGGAGAGAAGGGAAAGGGTGAGAAAACGTCTGCACTCTAGCAAATTCAAAGATGAAGACCAATCTTGAGCTTAGGCATCCGCAAATTTCTATTGTTCGAATTATTATTATTATTATTATTATTATTATTATTATTATTATTATTATTATTATTATTATTATTATTATTATTATTATTATTATTATTATTATTGATTATTACTTCTTTTAAGAGTAAGTGTTCATGAATTGAAACTGGTCTATATAAGCATGTAACTTAGCTTGGAGGACTAACCTGGAGAGACAATTTATTGGTATGAACGATAATTAAAAAAATGGCCGCAATAGCAATCTTAGAACAAAAGTTGGATGGCGAAACCATGCCTAACTCTTGAGAGAGAGAGAGAGAGAGAGAGAGAGAGAGAGAGAGAGAGAGAGAGAGAGAGAGAGAGAGAGAGAGAGAGAGAGAGAGAGAGAGAGAGAGAGAGAGAGAGAGAGAGAGAGAGAGAGAGAGAGAGAGAGAGAGAGAGAGAGAGAGAGAGAGAGAGAGAGAGAGAGAGAGAGAGAGAGAGAGCAATAGAAAGGCGGACACTTAGAGGGAGGGAAGGAGAAAGAAAGACGGGATAACTTTGGACAACGTAGAAAAGGGAACGGTAGAGACATAGTAAACTACAGTTAAGCACACAGAAACGGGTTTGAACCGAGACACAAACACACGCACACCAGTGCTTTGAAAAAAAAAAACCACTTGGCAAGCTTTGATTCAATGACCCGAAGTGCTGCACCGAACAACACAAATGCCAATGGGTGCAAAGAATAATTACAACACCACCAAGGAGGGAGATTGAGAAGGAAGCGTGGCAGAACACAGTTATTACCACCGGTAAATGTCACACTAATCTCGACACCTCCAGAAATTGTTGTCATTTTCCAACGACAAAGAGCGCCCGAACGAAACAACGCCTGAGCAGAGCAAACAAACACATGCGCACAACGCACACATCACACACACGCATGCGCGTACACGCGCGCCACCAGAAAGCAAATTAGATGCACTGTACATCTTCACATGACAAGTTCATTTATAGTGAGCGCGGGCGAAATAATCATAATAATCATAATATAAAAAAGTTAGAAGTTGTAATAATACACACAGTAGGATATTTGATAGATGTCTATGGAGATTTAAAGGATGAAAGTTTTTGATCAATACCGAGGCACTTGGATTGAATCGACTTTTCACAGCTACGCCTATTACAGGAGCTCAACCTTAGAAAACAGCAATTATAATCGAGAAGATATCCTCTAGGCGCGGCACCAAAATTCTCATTATATACTCTTTCTTTTTATTCCTATTTAAAAACAAATCGAAGAATAGATCTAAATTATATCCCAATTTTCTTTCCCAAATTTATCGCTAGCATTAAAACAAGAAAAACAAGTTAATAAAGCAAAGAAACTAGTAATTAAACCACTTAACTTGAACATAAACCAATTTGGTCTCGTTCTCCTCTTTCCAAATACAAAATAACTAGTTAAAAACATACATACACTAAAGAGCAGACACATTGAAGAAAAAAAAACACACAACAAATCAAAATGAAAAAAAAAATAACAAAAACAAACGAACAAACTTTAATGAGGAAACAAAGATAACAAGATATCATACAAGTTAAGCGAAATTTGACTTGAAAAACTGGAGCACTTTTCCGGATTCAAACTCTATTCTTTTCACTGTTCACTTTTTAAATGATAAACATATATCTACAGATCTGAGGCAGCAATCCTACAACCCCTGCCCTCCTTACTTCTCATTCAAATACAACAATCCTACAACCCCTGCCCTCCCCACTTCTCATTCAAATACAACAATCCTACAACCCCTGCCCTCCCCACTTCTCATTCAAATACAACAATCCTACAACCCCTGCCCTCCCCACTTCTCATTCAAATACAACAATCCTACAACCCCTGCCCTCCCCACTTCTCATTCAAATACAACAATCCTACAACCCCTGCCCTCCCCACTTCTCATTCAAATACAACAATCCTACAACCCCTGCCCTCCCCACTTCTCATTCAAATACAACAATCCTACAACCCCTGCCCTCCCCACTTCTCATTCAAATACAACAATCCTACAACCCCTGCCCTCCCCACTTCTCATTCAAATACAGCAATCCTACAACCCCTGCCCTCCCCACTTCTCATTCAAATACAGCAATCCTGCAACCCCTGCCCTCCCCACTTCTCATTCAAATACAGCAATCCTACAACCCCTGCCCTCCCCACTTCTCATTCAAATACAGCAATCCTACAACCCCTGCCCTCCCCACTTCTCATTCAAATACAGCAATCCTACAACCCCTGCCCTCCCCACTTCTCATTCAAATACAACAATCCTACAACCCCTGCCCTCCCCACTTCTCATTCAAATACAACAATCCTACAACCCCTGCCCTCCCCACTTCTCATTCAAATACAACAATCACTTCTTTCACCCCGCCCAGTACTCGAATAGGTACCGCCAAGGGATACTCCGACTAAAATAGGTATATAATTTTGTCCCTCTGGTTCAACCTTGACGGCTGAGTGATCTAGTATCCAGCCCTAAATTTTTAGTTCGAGATACGCCGCTTGTGAACCCGCCCTAAAAAGAAAAAAAAAAAAAAAAAAAAAAGGAACCCAATACAAAAAAAAAATTTTGCTACATGGGCGACACCATTTTTGTAATTTTTATTGTTTTTGTTCTTGTTGTTGCAGTGTTAAGGATAATGATGACGAAGTGTTGTTCTTACACAGATCTACCGTAATAATTATGTTGTTCTTCTTTCTGCACTGTAAATGTTTTTGTTGTGTTGCAGGGTTAATGATGATGACGAAGTTTGTGTTGTTGTTAAGTTGTTGTTGCTGCTGCAGTTGTTGATGACTTAGTTTTCGTTTTTGTTGGTTTTCTTAAAGTTGTAGTATTCATGGTAATGATGATGATGTTGTTGCTACTATTGCTACAACTACCAGTATTACTCCCCCCCCCTCCTAGCGACCCATGAGAGTGTGAGCGCCGATGTACTCACCCCGAGAGCTTCTGTGGCCGGCGCTTGTAGAACTCCAACTCGTCCACAGTCCACACAGCCCCCTTCACGTTCTCCACGCGCATGAAACACTTGTGGAGACTCAAGTTGTGCCGCACGGCGTTCTGTAAGCAAGAGGACACACATTCAACGTTCAGCCTCAGCAACATGATGTTCAGTGATGGAGATTGACAGGTTGGGGATAGCCGAGGTTTCCCAACGTACAGGCCGAGCAGCCGAAATAAACAAACCTTGCAGTAAGTGTAAAAAAGGAGCTTTACCATTTCGCCATTTGGAAGAATTAGGACAGGTACATATTTTTGTTTGTGCGGGCTGTGGGTTAAACAAAATGGGCGCTCTGGGCATGATGCTGTTGTAACTATGCTTACAAGTTAAAAGAAATAGATCTACATCTCTATAACCCTTCACATGCAAAAGTTTGTTCTCTTCAGTTACTTGGCCTGCCCAGGCCTGCGTTCGTGGGAGAGGCGCCGGTTAGCTCAGTCGGTAGAGCTTTGGTTTGACAAAAAAGAGATTCAGGTTCGATTTCTGGCTTGGGGGGTTGGAGGTCATTTGGAGGTAGGGTCCTATCCCATTAAAGCAGATATATTCTTGTCTCCATATTATAAGATCAAAGAAACTCAAAGCCCGACCTTCATTTAAGCAGTGATCTTAACAAAGTGCCGACACTTTATTCCTCATTTCGTACGCCTCCTCTTAACCAACAGGGCTGGAATGATTTTAATTTCGCACTCTAGAAATGTCCCATTATTAAGTTTTATTACGGTGCCATACCACTTACCAACAAACAACAAACACAAACACAAAAGAAAAAACCAAAACAAAAATAAAAAAGAGAGGATAGTTCTTGCGCAATGTATTGAATCTGACTTTGGGAAACTCTATTCTACATAAAAAAAGAATAAAATTAAGAAAGTTTATCTCACCTTCCAGGTAGCCTCGTTCCTCCTGAAATAGGCAAAGGTGGCCTGAAACCATTGATAGATCTCGTTCAGAGTGAGCTGTCTGTGCGGGGACTCGATGATGGCCTGGAGACAGACGGAGAGCAACATGGACATGATTACATCTCATTAGGAGGATTTAGAGTGAGAGGCTTTTTTAATGTGTGGTTTACATCAGATTGATTAACCAATCTAAAATTGGAACCATGGTTTTGACAGCTCCGAGAGAGAGATCGGGAGGGGGGTGGGGTGGATTGGGATTGGAGGAAATAAACAATGACAACGAGGATTATAAAAGGCGGATATAACTAGCATTTCAACACGGCAATTGTCGCAACAAGAGACAGGTCAATG
This sequence comes from Elysia crispata, assembly GCA_033675545.1. Taxonomy (NCBI): domain Eukaryota; kingdom Metazoa; phylum Mollusca; class Gastropoda; family Plakobranchidae; genus Elysia; species Elysia crispata. Next base: position 653,974 of record JAWDGP010000422.1, read on the forward strand.
CTTGGAGATTTAACGAGCAAACAATCCGAAAAAAAAAAACAATCAAATTTACACCACCAACAACAATAACACCACCACCACCACCACCAACAACAACAACAACAATAACAACACCAACAAGAACAATGACAACAAGACCACCACTACAAGTAACAACAACAAAAATAAGAGAAGAAACGTAAAATTCAACGGTCTCTAAATAATATCATAGCGACAATCACACAGAGTAATTATAATATATTGATGATCAAAATATATTGATGATCAAACAAGACACCATTGTCATATCAGAGAGCTCACCTGACGTATCAAAGACGCGTAGGTAAACGGCGGGCGAACGTCCGTGCTCTTGTAAAACTCGCGATTTCTCTGGATTTCTGATGAAAACAAGAATGCATACGCTGATTTGTTACAGTAATACCAGTAAGTAAAAAAAAATCCACAATTTTTTTTAATTTAAAAAAGAAATGCAAATTCTCACATGACATAAGGATGTGATAAGGGATAGAGATAATATTTATTCAATTTTTTAACACTGTTCCCTAACTTTTACCTACAAATCAAGTCATAATCATCAGATACTGAAATTACTAGAGATAAATTTTATGAGATAAAGACATTGAGGTGATTTCGATACACTAAGCCAATCTTGTTTTATAGTATATAAATATATTCTAGTTTTTATTTGGATACAAGAGACGTAGTTTAAAAAGATTAAAAAAAAAAAACAAAAAAAAACCCAAAAAAACAAAAAAACAAAAAAAACAAAAAACAAAAAAAAAAACAACATAAAATAAAATAAAAGAAGCAACAACAACAACAACTACAATAAAAAAGCAGAGAATATTGACAGCTTAATTGATGAAGGTCGCAAGATTCGAAGAAAACCCATGCTCTGGTACTGAAGCGAACAAGTATGCGATAAAATTGTAGAGGTTTTCTTTAAAACTCCTAGACAAACTAAAATTTAAAAATACGAGCAGGACAGAGGAGGGGGGGTGAGGCTCCACACTCAACCACCTGAATAGCCACGTAAATGTCTTAGGTAAGTGATGGTGCACACACCAATTTCCGAGTATCAATCTCGGCGAGTGATTTAAAGTTAAAGAAAGCTGAGAGATGGGAGATGCTGCTGAATAATCATGTATCATCAGTATGGCACACCTACCTGTCGAGATGGGTAGGTTACACTTGTCCGAGACACGCCTCCTCACAGGGCCCGAGCCGTCAACGCCGCCTCGCCCTCCCCCTCCCCCGCCAGACGCGTCGCCTCGACTGGTGGGCGTGCCCGAGGAGGGCGGTCTGTGAGATGAGGCCCCGCCTCCAGCCGCTCCAGACCCGCCCCCACTTGAGACAAGCGGCGGGGGGCGATGGGAGGGCGGCAGGGCGGGGAGGAGAGGGCCACCCGGTAAACCCATGGCGCCAGGAGGCAGGAAAGGAGCGCCTGTGAATGGGTTCAGCAACGCTGGCTTGCCCAGTAGAGGTGGCTATCATGGTTGGGGACGAAAAATGAAAACCGAGATAATTTTTTAAATAGGAAGAATCACGGCAAACACAACCACGTGAAAACAACTCATAGTATAGCAGGAGACAAAAGAATGCAAAATTAAAAAAAAAAAAAATTCCAAACAAACACACAAAGAACAAGCGAATCAGATAAGACACTCACTTTGATTTATTGCTAAACAAAAATTGAATGAAAAAGAAAGATTAAAAAAAGAGGATGATAAGAACGTTGAAACAAGATAATAGAACTGCCTAGTCATATAGAGCTAACATTCGACCAACATATCTTTTCTGATTCGAAAATCTCGAATTCATGTACGAAATGAAAAAGAACATCGACAACAACAACAACAACAACAACAACAACAACAACAACAACAACAACAACGCTAGTTTTCCAGAGATACGTATCTCTAAATCGGCTAAAAACCAAGAGGAGTTGACAATGATTGACTCACCATGAGATCGGTAGGCTTCATGTCATGACCTGCTATCTGAGGGGAGAGCTGGGCTGTGGGGGTGAGCCCCATAGACGACGCCAGAGACAGGGACAGCGAGGCAGCCAGGTGGGGAGGCAGCCCGGACGTCGACGACGGTGACGACGACAGGCCGAACGCCTGGCTGCTTCCATGGGGGTGGTGTGGGAGGTGGTGAGGGTGGTGAGGTGGAGCAGGCGAGTCGCCTCTCGCTGCTGATCCTCCACCACCGCCTCCTCCTGCCGAGGGTGGCGGCGGTACCAGGGATGGATGCTGCTGCTGCTGCTGTTGCTGATGGTGGCGGTGGTGTGGTTGGTGAGGATGTTGCTGGGAATGATGGTACTGTTGTGATTGTTGAGAATGGTGATGGTGCGGCGGTGCAGACTGTGGCAGCATGGACTGCTGGTGGAGGTGGTCCGTCATGGCCCGTAAGACTTTCTTCTGGAAAGCAAGCTAGATAGGGGAGGAACAGACAGGAACTTGTTATCTCCCTTGCCACGGATGTTACTTTTACATCGTGTCAAGGTAGTACACGATTGTAATTGGTATACGGAGTGTGGTTTCATATTAACATTTAAAGAAAGAAAATCAAAACTAGCAAAAACAGAAACTAAAGCAAACAAAGACAAAACAAAGAAAGAGAAGGTACTTTCTAGAATATTAGAAAGATGGTTGAAATAGATCGAAATATTTATATTAAAACTAGAAATACATAATACAAATGACTAGAGAATTAAATCGGCAGAAAATTGGCAGGCAAAGTTATAGATAAATATAGCACGTTAAACACAAGAAAATTTAAAGATTTTTTAAATAATTAAAGAGCATTTAACAAAACCCATCACTGAAAAACTTAAATTACAGGAAAGATACAGAGATAGATAAAAGGCAGACAAGCAGATTTATAAATGTATTTATATTAGAAAGAATAGATGAATAGAGTTCAGAAGGGACTGTGGTGCAGACCAAAAAAAAAGATAGATAGATAAGGGAGAAAGAAGGGAAAAGATAAAGAAAGAATGAGAGCAGCTGTAGAACAAATAAGAGCCGGAAAAATTGCTGCTGCATGTGTGGGTGTATGCGATATTAGTTATAAATCGAAGATACCAGAGTTCGAGAACTATCAGTTGTTTATCATACGTGGCGTCTCATTATCACCTTGATCTACGCTGCCAGGTACAAAAATAATAGATGCAAGTGCGAAAGCACCGAATGTATTGATATAACACTTTCAAGCCACTGTGGGTAATAGATGAGCTTTGCAGCCTAATAAGAGTGATCTACTGAAAAGCGCTTTTGTATCCCTTACTATAATTGGCTCGTGCGTTGTAACGTCATTGTCTTTGTATATTTATTTTTTTTATTTTTAATCTTTTTTTTTTATATTTACCACCCATCTATCCGATTAAATCAATTTCACCATGCATCAATCTTATCATTTGCTGGTTTACTACTTTCAGACCGAAGCTGGTCGAATGGTAAAACGCGCGTGTTTAGATTTGAGATAGAGCCATTCCTTCCAATCTCGACCAGTCCTACCTATGCTAGAGTCATCATCGATTGTTGAGTTGAGAATGATGAGCCCAACGTTTTCAGCCCTCACGTGCTTGTGGGAGGATCAGACAAATAAATTAAGTTCTAAAAGGTCTGAGGTCAACTCACAGACAACTAACCAAATCACACGATACAGTGTTAAATCTAGCACGCGGGAATAAATACATATAAAAAAAAGAAGTGACTAGTATGAGCGACACAAATTAGCCAATCCCAGTAGGTCGAATCACCGAAATAAACAAACCTTTGGATTAAGAATTAAAGCGAGCATGCTACATAATTATAGTTTAACTGCTGAGCAACGGTCAGACAGTTTAATATTTTTTTTGATTGAGTGAGCTGATGGGCTGAACAACGACAACAACAACAACAATAATAATAATAGAAAAAGCTTCCATAGTTTTACGTTTTATACTTTCTAGGCTAAAAAGTTATGAAGATCACTAATAACCCTGAACATACAAAAGATTGTTTATTTCAATAACTTGGCCTCTACTTCAGACAGGTCTCGGGCCCAGACTATCACTGATGGAGATCAATCCCGCACGGCCCAGCCCACCCTGTGAACAAACAATGCACGGTTAAAAAAACTCGCAACAAACAAACACGCACGGCGCAGAGTTCATTCACCTGGAAAGGACGTGTCCTAATTGCCCTGGTTTATGTGACCCACTTAGCTTTTGTTGGTGTTTGTTTTATTGTCTTCGCTTGTTTTTCCCTGTACTTCATCTTTCCTCTGTTGAAGCACGGGAGAGGGCCTTGAAGAGGTGCTTCTCTTATCAGCACGGTTTGTGTGTGTGTGTGTGTGTGTCTGTGTGTTTTGGGAGACGAGGAGATTGAGTCTTGTCTGTGTTACAAGACATACACGGTTTTCGTCGTGCATCAGTGTACACGTGTTGTGTTTTAGGGATTGCATCGTAGCGTTTACTCTAAAGAATCCTGGGTGAGGGATGGGGTGGGAACACACACACACACACCGTTATTTTTTTTTTGTTTTTTTTGTTTTTGGCTTTGTGTAATTTTGATTTCATGTAGAATAATACTGTTCAAACTTGCCTCAAAATAATCATGAGCGAGCATATTTATATGTTTGACTTGCTCAACAAAAGAAATCTCGCCGTTTGTCTAAATCAAAATTAAGAGACCACCCGTTGTACCTATATAAATGGCGTAGGTACACATTAAATTTACACAATCAATCGTATCTGAACAAAACTCCTTGTGGTCCTCCATCCCCCTCCTCCCCATCCTCGGAATGTCGAGCTATAGCTCCCAAACGATGAAACTGGTGATCATCTAGACAGCTAGTTTTAACAGCGGAAGACGCCGCTTGGCTTGTTTACGGCTGGGAAATTGGGGTGTGGCGCCGACAGTCTCCTCAAAGCATTCAACACAAATTGGCTTCACTAGCCTGTTTGTTTATGTAATTAGTTTGTTCGTGTTTGAACAATGCGGCGCGAACAAGGCCTAGGCCTAGATCGCAAAGAGAAGGGTTGTGAGATGGCAGATAGGAGAGATCTAGATCTAGTATAATAATTGGTTAAAATCAAACCGAGCTCTCGTCTCTCAGACACTGTGTGCACCAGGAGACAGACAGAATGGAGAAACGTGCACTTCGAGCTCGTGTTACTTAAAAAAAAATATACAAGTAATTATATTCATTTTTGTTTTGTTTTGTTTTGTTTCAACCTTTTATATTTGTCGTCTACGTTGATCGGTAATATTGTTCTTTTTAACAGGACTAGCACATGAGTTGAATTTATGAACGTTTCCCTCTCCCTCCCCTGTGCACTCCACCTCCGTCTTTGTGTGTGTGTGTTGTTTAAAACGTCATATCCTCTCCCCCTCCATCCCTTTTCTCTCTCTCTCTCTCTCTCTCTCTCTCTCTCTCTCTCTCTCTCTCTCTCTCTCTCTCTCTATTCCCCTCACAAAGACGCTCACACTATTATCTGTCCGATTGTTGAGGGGAAAAAAAAAGATAGATAGATAGATAGAGCGAGAGAGAGGGGGGGCATATGACATGCATACCATATCCACTCACTGACCTGTGCCTCTAGCGAGCTGACCACTTCCATCTGGACTCTGGACTGGGCAGTGCTGCGGTCATCCAGCTGATGCTCACGGTTCAAGTGTCTGGACAAAAGAGAGTGGGAGTGGTGGGTGTCGTGACATGAAAAAAACCTTATTATTTATACGATGGTGGAGGATCGGACAATAAATCAATAAATAAAAAAGCTAAACCATAAAAACAAACAGAAACAGCAATAATAAGTGATGATTGAAATGGTTCTAGTCACGTCTTGCGAATGATTAAAAGTCGCCATCCATACCTTCATCCTCGTGATGAATGAGAATGCAAGATATGTAGGTCTGTATAAGTCCCACTAGTATTTTAACACTTCTCTTCAGTTTCAATTTGTTTCGAATGAAAAAAAAGTGACTGTGTGATTCGGCACAAAAAAAATACCATAAATCTTTTTAAAAATAAATACACAAGGGCTCGATGTGTGCTTGGCGGTGAACACACACACACACACACACTCTCTCTCTCTCTCTCTCTCTCTCTCTCTCTCTCTAGCTCTCTTTCTCTCTGCCTGTCTTTGTGCTCCCTCTCCGCATCTTTTCTTTAGCTCTCTCACTCCCTTCATCTGGTAATTGGAATATATATATATATATATATATATATATATATATATATATATATATATATATATATATATAATAATAATAATAATAAAATTATTTGATAAAAAAATAGACCTTTGCTTTCAATCTCTCTCAATTATTTCCAGAACCATTTTATTTTCATCCAACTCTGCATCAATATGCGCGACAAAAAAAGCAACAACTATTATCACAATTGACAAGGGAAAAAAAAGAGGGGTTGTGGGGTGGGGGGGGGGGGGGTCAGGGGAGGGAAAAAAAGAACAGAGGATCAGAGCCGCGCTAGCGCTTACTAAACAACATTAGTCACCAGCGCAGCATGGAACCTCGCATCTGTTGTACGTTCGGCCAAACAAACAGGATCTACGCTCCACTTATAATATCGATTTCTGCCATACCTTGCTCGCCTTCTTCAACGCGTAATCCGCCAATTAAAACGAAAGAATTAAAACAAAACAAAACAAAACTACAAACCAACACAAATAAAAAACAACAAAAAAAACCCAACCTAACATCCTTCTGCTTGAGACTATTATTTAAGACATCAGCCGTGTACTAAGGTGTATCCCCTATTAATTCCATAACCAGGCTACCATTTATCCGAGATACTTATCTTTATTCCAGTCCTAGGGTTTCCTTGCATTAATCACGTGCAGTAATGTCCTAAAGCGTTGCTGTCCCTCATCAATTTTCTTGACCCTTAACGACGGGTGGATCCATTCGTCACAAAAACACTGAACTTAGACATCCAATCGTTGAAAAGTAAATACACATACGCACGCGCGGGAAAGAAAGAAAGATAGATAGATAGGTAGGTAGGTAGATAGATAGATAGATAGATAGATAGATAGATAGATAGATAGATAGATAGATAGATAGATAGATAGATAGATAGATAGATAGATAGATAGATAGATAGATAGATAGATAGATAGATAGATAGATGGACAGATAGGTAAATAGCTTGAAAGAGAGAGAGAGAGAGAGAGAGAGAGAGAGAGAGAGAGAGAGAGAGAGAGAGAGAGAGAGAGAGAGAGAGAGAGAGAGAGAGAGAGAGAGAGTCATTTTTTTGCATATCACAAGCTCTGAGATGACTTTCTTGTCTGTTTCTATTTTTTTCTGCTTAAACATGTGTAAAGTTAAAACCAAAAAAAAAGAAAGAAGAAAATTGCGATGTCATTTTAAGGAATGAACCCTACGGGAATCTTCTAAACGCGAAATTTACGTTTCAGATGTTTTCTTGGGTAACATGAGTGACGTAAACTACTTATAGCAACACATAATTTACACATACACACACACACACTCTCTCTTTCTTCATCTGACTCCTCGCTCTCACCCCCCCACCCCCCCCCCACCCCTCTCTTTCTCACACACATGGATGATTTCCCAACACTCAACAGCTTTTTCTCGTTTATTTACTTCGTTTTATGAATGTTACTTTTCACATTAAGGTTCAGTCGTTATAAAATATGGGTACAATTAGAATGAAGTGATCTAATATTTCGAACAATAACCACCATCGTCATCTTCTCCTCTATATTTTTTTTTCCTTACACAAATATCAGTCAATCATGAACCGCTCTATAACTCAATCATACCCCCCCCAATTTCCGAAGCCTTTTCTTTAAACACGGACACAGAAACTTAGCAATTTTTCAGGATACTACAAAAGAGGATCTTGTCACAAAAAAAAAGATTTACCATTACTGCAATTATTATCATCGTAATCATTATCGTCATCATCATCATCATTATCATTTTCATTACTATTATTATTATTATTATTATCATTTCAGACGTTTTTAGTCACGAGAAAGCAGCTGTCATATTCTCACTTTTATTTTCATTTCATGAATGGATAGCGCTGTTTTTAAAAAAACAGATGAAAAAAAAAATCTAAACAATTCGGTCTGTTGGTCCCACACCTGAGCAGCCAAGGCTTAAAACTTTTTTTTTTTCTTTCTTCATTTCATCTTTATCTCTCAAGTGCAACAGATAAAAACGCTATTTTCTTTGTTTAAGTACGTAGCATTTAACGTCTGCGTTCAAAACAATCGAGCCAAGAATAGAACTGTCCTATCACTGCCGCTCCTCACCTCCCCCGAAAACAATAAAAATAATAAAAAAAAAATAAATAAATAAAATGAAATCAACCACCCCCTCCCACACACACACCACTGTTTGCAAATCGATACATTTTTAGTTTTTGGAACAAACAAAACGAAGTCGGGGACAATAAAAAAAGGAAACCCAATCGAAGTAATCTCCAACGGCGAATGGATATTATTGCGAGTTGTGTTACGATTAGCAGCTTGTTAAGGACACATGTTTAAAGCTTTGTTTCTTTGCTCGCGGCATGTAGACACCGTCAAAAAGACTTCATGCAATGATGGAGTGCTTGTTTACAACCAGCAGCCTCACACACACACACACAGAGAAGAGAGAGAGAGGGATTGTGTGGAAGAGTGAGTAAGAGAGTGTCAGAAGGTAACAGTGAGAAGCAGAGAGAGGTATAAAAAGAGTGATATAGAGTGACAGAGAGACGAGATAATCTAGATACATACATAGATGGATGGATGAATGGATAGGTATAATGGAAAGGAAGAGAGAGAGAGAGAGAGAGAGAGAGAGAGAGAGAGAGAGAGAGAGAGAGAGAGAGAGAGAGAGAGAGAGAGAGAGAGAGAGAGAGAGAGAGAGAGAGAGAGAGAAAGAGAAAGGGGAGGAACAGAGAGAGACACAAGGAGAGAGAGAGAGAGAGAGAGAGAGAGAGAGAGAGAGAGAGAGAGAGAGAGAGAGAGAGAGAGAGAGAGAGAGAGAGGGAGAGAGAGAGAGAGTTGTTGTAATAAGGAGAGAAAGACTGAGGGTTAAATATGTGAGAAAGGTTATATGCCGCATAGTATCACCGCTCAGAGTTTAAAGGGACATAGAGACTGATAACTCATGACAAGGACACGCAGTACCGAATTACTAGTATCGTAGACAAAACTGTAGGTCAAGACAAGAACAAGCAGTACCGAAACACTCGTATCATGGACGAGACAAGCACAAATAACACCGTTTGTGGAAAAGACAGTCACTATGAATCAAGTCAAGCACAACCAGTACGAAATTATTCGTATCTCGTATACAAGACAGTGAGTCAAGAGAAGCACAAAGAATACCTAACCACTCATATCGTGGACAAGGCGGTAAGTCAGTACAAGCACAAGTAGTACTGAACCACTCGTTTCTGGACTAAATGGTCACTATGAATCAAAGCAGACACAAGTAGTAACGAACCACTGGTATCTGGACAAGACAGTCATTATGCATGAGTTTAGACACAAAGTACATGACGAAGCTAGCTGGTGAAAAACCTCCGCTTAGGTCAACATTAATCCTAACTCTTGTATAGCGCCAGAGACAGTAGTATAAAAGTACGTGTAAGAATAACCTTTTTAGACAGACGGTCAGACAGACAGATGACGCGAAGAAGGACAAACAATGACAGAATGAAAAATTTGATACCATAAATATGACCTGTAACGAGTATTCCAGATATCAAGCCGCGCCGCCGCCGATGGAACAAGAAAAAAAACTCGTCGGAAATAATAAATTAATGGCTTGGCTTTGACGCTTCTTTTGAAACAGACACAACAATGTTACCAGATTCTACGGACAGCTAAATCGAATATCACTGGATATCAACAAAAACTGATGCGGTCAAAGACATGTCGCTCAGGAAAGTTCTTTTAGAATCTTCTTACGTGGAGCTTCCTGTTAACAACTCGATTTACCGACGGCATCACTAAACCACCAAAATCTTCCGCACATACACATACACACATTCGCACACGCACAATGCATCATTTTGCTCGTGCTAAAAAAAAAAAAAAGAAAAGAAACAACCTACATACGTTTCTCCCTATTGTTTGCAACGCTTCCGTGTTCCTCAAAATGTTTGTGTTATAGTATTTTTTTGCTTAAAATGCACTTTAAAACTTTACGACCTATGTGAATGAATGACTAAACATGATGCAAAATCTAAAGTGTTTGACATCCTGAATAAATCCCTTTTGTCCCTCTTGAAGTATTTTCCGGGAAATGACTATAAGATAAACAATTTGAACAAAAGCCCAACCGCAACAACAAAAACAAAACAACAATAGAAATAACACAATTGCAACAAAAAGGTTATGAAAACGAAAAGCGTATACACATATATACACAAATTCAATTTGCGAAATCTAAAAACCCCTTTACAAACAACTAGAACAGCAACAAAAACAGCAACAACTACAAAAACATCAACAACTAACACTACCACAAAAAACAACAAGCCTGTAATGAGCGAACAAAAGCAAGTTTCTACATGACACCAGCCGGTCTGATGCAGATGGAATAGTTGAGTGTAACCATGTTTGTACCGTTGAATGAAAAAAACAACAAAAGCTCTCTCACACATGACTCTCACTCAGTCACAGTTAGCTCCTCCAGTTGTACAGCACCTCAGTCTCTACCAGTACCTTCTAACTAGATAAAAGCTACTAAAGTCTACTCAAAACAGAGTCAGTTTTGTTTCAATGCTTTTCTTCTTCTTTTTTTGTCTCCTGCTTCATCTTTGTCTATTCCTCATCACCATCCCAATGTTTTTGTCTCCTCCTCCTCCTCCTCCTTCTTCTTCTTCTTCTTCTTCTTCTTCTTCTTCTTCTTCTTCTTCTTCTTCTTCTTCTTCTTCTTCTTCTTCTTCTTCTTCTTCTTCTTCTTCTTCTTCTTCTTCTTCTTCTTCTTCTTCTTCTTCTATGTCTTTGTCCTCTTTTATTTTTTTTTTTCTTCTTCTTCTTCTTCTTCTTTGTCCTTTTTTTTTTTTCTTCTTCTTCTTCTTCTTCTTCTTCTTCTTCTTCTTCTTCTTCTTCTTCTTCTTCTTCTTCTTCTTCTTCTTCTTCTTCTTCTTCTTCTTCTTCTTTTTCTTTTTCTTTTTCTTCTTCTTCTTCTTCTTCTTCTTCTTCTTCTTCTTCTTCTTCTTCTTCTTCTTCTTCTTCTTCTTCTTCTTCTTCTTCTTCTTCTTCTTCGACCCCTCCGCATGAAATCAATTTGCTGTGAACGGCCTGTGTGACTTTCGCCATTTTCAACAAATTCTCCTCTCTTTCTTTCTTTATCTTCTTCTTTCACTTCCTATAGTTCGTTTCATTCTTTTAAGCCTACTGCTTTTCCTGTAAACATTACCATGTCCTCCACCCCTACCCTCCTTTTTTCTCTCTTTGTTTTTAAATGAATTTCACCAGCCTCAATCTCCCTCTCTTTTCTATTTCTTCCCCATGCAACTCAGACCTAATCTATAATCATGCACTCACAGACAGACAGACAGACATACAAGCAGACAGTCACACAACACAACGGGCAGTGGCTGTTGCTGTCACGGCATGTATTGATCTGAGTACTGCCCAGCGCCGACTGACCACTGCAGCATGATGTCTCTTTCTTCCCCTTCTCCTTTCCTCCCTCACCCCCCATCCCCTACATATACACCCACACACACACACACAAGCACAGATCCACACGCACATGACCACTGGACACTGGTCAAGCATGCCTGCTGCTGGGGCTGTTGTTTGTTTTTCCCTGGGCATGCTCCGCCCCTGGCACTGACCTAAACAAACACGAGCTGGGCTGGCTGGCTCGTCTGACCGCTAGGACTGGACACGGCAAGGGCCAAGGGTCTTGAGAGAGAGAGAGAGAGAGAGAGAGAGAGAGAGAGAGAGAGAGAGAGAGAGAGAGAGAGATATCTCACACACATATTCTCTAGCTCTGCGTCTTTTTTTTTTTTTCCAATCGTAAGTTTTAAGCTTTGTTCCACTAGATCAACGAAATTAAAGCTAAAATGTATACAGGACAGAACGCTCTGGTTGTGAAACGAGGAAGGTAGGATATAGTTTACGTTCATAAGTAGATCCAAACATCGTGAAAAAGGAGTGAAGACTGACATAGGTCTGAATTGATTTTGCATATATATAAAATGTTATGGTATTATGTACGCTTGAAAAGACAGAGATAAATTAGACCCACAGTTTGAGTAATAGAGTGATAGATAGATAGCTAGATAGTCACTGGTAGATAGTTACATAAATAACTAGAGAGAAAAAGAGAGAGAGAGGGAGAGAGAGAGAGAGAGAGAGAGAGAGAGAGAGAGAGAGAGAGATAAAGCGGAGTGAGTAATGTTTGGTCGTGAAAGAACTCTTATAGCAGCAGTATTGAAAACTATAGAAACAACAACAAAAACCACAAAATAACATAAACAAAACAGCAGTAAAAGCAAAAAACAAAACAAAACAAAACAAAAAACAACGACAAAAACCCCAAACGAAACAAAACACCAACAAAAGTAGCATGATAGAGCTGTAGTAGCTGAAAGCCCATCCAAACACCGCCTCATTGTGTCGTTTAGCCAGACATCTCTTTGTGTCGTAAATATTAATGGTCACACCGGATCTTCGCCAACACTGGTCAACACATTGTGAGTAACTTTGAGCTGAAGTCGTGGCGATATCGAAGGAAGTCCAAACCAGCCGAATATGTAAATGTTGTTGTTGTTGTTGTTGCATAAGTGCTACATTTGACATGCTTCATTATAAAGTTTAAGCAGCTTTAGGGAAACATAAAAGTGAGTAAATTCGGGGGGTGGCTGGCGGCTATTGCGCTCAACTTAACATTGAAAGTGACACAAACATGTTCATATTTTGGGCATCCTACACACACACACACACGCGCGCGCACATATATATATATATATATATATATATATATATATATATATATATATATATATATATATATATATATATATATATATATAATAAAAGAGATTAGATTTTTAGAAGAATACCTGACCAGGAAATGCGAGCGAATAAGAAAGTACCAGAGATCAACGGCAGCCATGACCATTTCTTGTGCGCAATTACGCCAGTGCGCTGCAGCCTTTGCTATGGGCATCATCAATATTACCAGACGCAAAGCCAGTAACGACCTGACAACAACAACAAACACGCTCATAAAGGATAGGGTAACAAAGGAATCTAAGCCCTGGGGGTAGCCATAGGAGCCCGGCCACAGTACTGACCAATCACGTGACCAATGCCAGCGACACTCTGCTAGCCTTGACCTTTTGAACCCCCTTCAAGTTTCCCTCTTCCTTATTCCTACCCCTTCTTTCCAGTTTCCCTCGCCTCTCCACATCCCTAAAATTTTGCCCAACACACAAACCATTGGGAAATAACCCAATAACTCTCTCTCTCTCTCTCTCTCTCTCTCTCTCTCTCTCTGTCTTTCATCATCTCCCCCTCTTTCTTCCTTTCTCTCGCCCCTTTCCAATCTCTCTTCTCCCTTGGACCTCTTCCTATCCTACCCTCCTCCTATTCTATTTCTCCCCGGTTTCTCTGTCTCTCTGAGCCTGTCTGTCTGTCTGTCTGTCTCTGTCTCTGTCTGTCTGTCTGTCTGTCCCTCTCTCTCTCTCTCTCTCTCCGTCCCTTCCCAAACTCTATTCTCCCCGAGACCTCCTCTCATATTCCTCCCTCTCCTTCTCTCTCTCTCTCTCTCTCTCTCAAATATACATACACACACACACACAACTCCAAACCACAAACTGGTCAGACCATCAACTGCAGTTTTTGTCCGAACAACAAGCAGGTCGATAGATACATGTACTTGCATGATTGCGGCGCCGATGCTGATGGTTCTGTCTCTCTGGACCTTCCGGAAACTTCAGCTCTACGCCTAGCCGTCCCAGACCTAGCCTAATCTACCCTGGCTAAGGGTTGGCCTCCCATCTCCTCACTCACTGCTGAGTGCGTGCATCAACATGGATTGGTCTTCACTACACTAGCCTTTGGTAAAAACTCTCTCCTCCACCCCTACACACACACACACACACCCTCCGTCCCCGCTCACTAAGGGCCATAGGATCAACAACGCTATTTACCGTCTGTTGTGAAAAGGAACTATTCACAAAGTATTTACTTCAATCGCTGGCGATTTCCTTTAGGGTTAGGTTAGGTCTTTTGTTTCGACCGGCGGCAATCAAAATTTATACAGTGTATACAGAACTAAATCTTCCAACAGTATCTTTGTCCAAACAAGCTGTCCACTTCCACCCTCAAAACCCCTTATCCACCCACAAACATACACTACATTAACACTCGATCTACTCCCCTCTGCATTAGACTTTCGTGGGTCTGAACATGCGTATGTCTGATTACCTCTGTCTTATTTCCTTAACTGTGACTGTCTGTCGATTTATCTGTACGTCTGTACTGTCTGTTTGTCTATTCCATTCCCTTTTTCTTCAACCCCAGTTTCTCCTAACTCTTTCTCTTTCCTCTGCCTTTCTCATGCCTTTCTTTATCCATTCTATTTTCGAGCCTGTAGCTACGAATGTCCAGCAATGTCCAACGTATTGATCAAATAGACCCTCAAGCCTTTCACATCCACCCCTTCTCCCTTTTTTTTTTCCTCTTGCCCCCTTCTCCACCCCCCTCTCTCTCAAGTTTTCTACCCCTTTCCAAATTTGTCTCTTCTCTATGCTTCCCAACCCTACCTCTATCCTCCCTCTATTCTTTCTCACTTGATTGAAGTTCTTTGGTTAAAACGGATAGATTTACCTCAACTTCCCCCCCCCCCCCCCCCAAAAAAAAAAAAAAAAAAAAAAAAATCAATAAATAAAAAAAAAATTAAAAAAAAAATCCTCCTCACAGACATGCACACAACTCGTAAACCAGAATCACGCAAAGAAAAATACTGGTTGTCCATCCCCTAACCTCCCTCCACTACATCAACTCTTCACCACTTCCACTGATCAATCGGCTGTAAACAACGGGCGCTGACCACGACTTGAAGACCATCTCGTGGGGACTCCTCTATCTGCGACTTAATTTTACTATCTGGCATGTGGGTGGTGGCGAAGGGAGAAGACGTGACCGACTAAACATGGAGGCGGGGAGGGACAGAGAAAGAGAGGGAGAGAGAAAGAAAGAAAGAAAGAGAAAGGGAGAGAGAGAAGAGAGAGAGAGAAAGAGGGCGGAGGGAGAGAGAGGGGGAGAGAGAGAAAGACAGAGCTGAGAGACAGAGAAAGAAAGAGCGAGAGAGAGAGACTTAGAGACAAAGAGCTAGAGACACACAGAGAGTCAGAGAGTGATAGATTAAGAGACAGACAGAGAGGCAAAGAGAAACACAGAGAAACCGAGAGAGAGAGAGACATAGAGGAACAGATAGTGATGTATACATAGAGAGGCAGATAGATAGAAAGAAAGAAAGAAAGAGAGATAGATAGATAGACAGAGAGAGAGAGCGCGAGAGAGACAGATAGAAAGAAAGAGAGAGAGAGAGAGAGAGAGAGAGAGAGAGAGAGAGAGAGAGAGAGAGAGAGAGAGAGAGAGAGAGAGAGAGAGAGAGAGAGAGAGAGAGAGAGAGAGAGAGAGAGAGAGAGGTGACACTCCAAACTGTAAGACTACCTAAAATTACACGAACAGTTTATTCAGTGATTGAAAGATAGACTTGGCATGGTTGCGATTTTCAGCATTTAGATATTACACTGTTAACATGCATATATATATGATTCTCAAACTATTTCGAGTTCCGTTAGCATCTCTCGATGTGTATTATGCATGCGGCACTATGGTCGCGAGGACATACCGCCAAAATGTGGAATCGAATACAATGGTACCAGACCGTCCAACCGTTGCTTATAATTAAAATGATGATGATGAAGACGATGATGATCGAAGATGATGACGATGATGATGATGATAATTATCATGGCTATGATCGAAAATGATGATGATGGTGATGATCATGATGATCGGAGATGCTGCTGCTACTGATGATGATGATGATGATGATGATGATGATGATGATGATAATGATGACATCATGATGATGATGATAATGTCGATAAAATGACATCATGATGATGATGATGATGATGATGATGATGATGATGATGATGATGATGATGATGATGATGATGATGATGATGATGATGATGATGATGATGATAATGAGGACATGATGATGATGATGATGATGACGACGATGTTGATGATAATGGCGATGATAATGATGATGATGATGATGATGATGATGATGATAATGCTAAAAAAGATGAAAACGCCGCTGTATGCGGCACTCACTTGATAAAGCTCGGTAGATCCTCCAGATGAGCTTCACAGTTAGGCCACTTGCAGCATTTGTTGATCCATAGTGGGTGGCTCGTGTTGTCGTTGCCGCCGCCGCCGCTGCTGCTGTTGCTGGTGGTGGTGTTGGTAGACCCGATATCTTTCGACGGTGGAGAGCACGAGGGGGTTCTGTGACGCTCAGGTTTAACTCCTGCGGATTGGGAAGAAGAGGGGAAAAAATGACCCAATGCTTACGCTGGAAACATTTCTAGTAAACAATGCTTTGTACAAGATCACTGATATGTTGTTAAATGTAGGCTGCCGCAGCTTACCGAGTCATGGGCTGAAAATGGCAAGGATTTAATATTTTTTCTTGGTCAATCGTAGCTCAAGAAAGTAGGTAAAAAAGTTTCGACGGGAGGAAAAAAAAATGGAGCCCCTACCGATTGGACGATATAAATGCCCTAGAGAGGATAGGTGTTCGTAGCAATCATTGCCATTTTTCACATTTAGCAGAATATCTCAGATTTCGCTTTTCATTTACAAGACTTACATCTGTCTTCCGACCCACACACGCATACATTATCTCTGCCTCTTCTGTGGTGCCCATTCTGGTTCAAGTGGTTGACCCCCTTGACCCCCACCCCCCCCCCCCCCCCACACTCTCTCTCTCTCTCTCTCTCTCTCTCTCTCTCTCTCTCTCTTTCTCTCCCTCCCTCCCTCTCGCACGCATGAAGCAACCATAAGAAAAAAGGCCACCAACTAAGAAACATATTCTTCAAATTTAAATCCCGAAATAACTTAATTATTTTCAACAATAAAAATTAATGACAAATGTAAGTGAAAAAAGTTCCGTAACACCGTTAAAGTTGGCTCACAGAATTTCACATTGGATATCAATGAAATTGAAAGACATTTTGATATCTCAATGAAGATGAAATACATCACCATAAACAAAAATAAAATAAAAAAATGTATAAGTTTAAAAGCACATTTTTGCGGTTTCGCTAGAAAAATAATAATGTAAAAAAAAAAAACACAACAACAACAAAAAATCTAATTATAATGGATATCGCGCACCACTGTGAAGTCAATAGTTTGTGACAGCTTTATTCCTGGCCAGGAATTCGACCAGGCTGACACACGAGTGATGCACGTCACGTCTTGGAACTATGTATGTATGTATGTATATATGTATGTATGTATGAATGTATGTGTTTGACTTGCAATTAGATGCAATTTATAACTTTAACATCTGTGACGGCTTTAACGTAGGAATTGCAATTATTTGTGATTGTTAGGCTAATAATATGGGCATACGAAGCGTAGGCAGTGCAGTTTTGTTTGCAGAAAAGCCATCCTGACGAGTCAGTAATAACTCTTGAGTAAAATAATGATTGTATACCTGGTAACTCGTGTTTATTCGGAGCGAAGTGCAAATAGTGTCATCAGCAATCATCTTCTTCGAAATCAATAAAATAACACGCGGCTGCCACGAGGAATAAATAACTTCAATATGTCACGACGGGTAAACAATCAGAATGAAGAAACATGGGGAACAATTTTGAAGCAACTGCACAGTGACAATGGTTAGGACCACACCCTCTTTCTTATTATTGTTTTATGTAACTTTGGGGGTTACAATGAGCTAAAAAGCTCGGGAGACACAAACAGAGATAGTAAGAGAGAGGGAGAGATAGAGAGATAAAGAGAGAGAGAGAAACAGACAGAGAACGAAGGGGAGAGAGAGACAGAGAAAGAAGGAGATAAAGAGAGAGAGGCAGACAAAGACTGAAAGAGAGAGAGGCAGAAAGAGATAACCAAACTGAAATACAAAGGGAGAGATAGAAAGAGAGAGACATATAGACAGTTAGAGATAGAAAAAGAGAGAGAGAGAGAGAGAGAGAGAGAGAGAGAGAGAGAGAGAGAGAGAGAGAGAGAGAGAGAGAGAGAGAGAGAGAGAGAGAGAGAGAGAGAGAGAGAGAGAGAGAGAGAGAGAGAGAGAGAGAGAGAGAGAGAGAGAGAGAGTGCTATATGCAGCCAGGCTGTCAAACAAGTCTTGATCTCGCGAGAAAAAGTCCTCCCAACTCTGACGTCGAGCCACCTTTCTCCAGCCGATCCTCCATTATTCTCTCCCTTGATTTTCACTAACCGCTTCCATTATCACTCTATCCTGGTACATCTATCGCATGTCAAAAGCCAAATATAGCGACATCTAGAGCTAGCTAGACATCTAACATCATCATTAGATTCCCCTGAACACCCTCCGCATCTAAAACTAAGGTAAACATAAAAAAAAGTTCTTTTGTTTACTTAATTCTGACACATCTTATAGCCAAGACTCAAAAATCCTTTTCATGTACATAGATTTTTACACGTGAATTTCTGTTTTCTTTTCAACATGTTTTTCACTTTTTTTCTTTTCTTTTTTTCTTCTAACCAACCCTAAATTGCGGACAAACACACAACGCCCGTGACAAGCAAATATGAAAAACTGCAAATGGTCGCGAAGCATAAGTTATTAGGAGATCAGTCACACAGAAGGCTAGGTAGACGAAAAGATAGATAGAGATAGATAGATAGATAGATAGATAGATAGATAGATAGATAGATAGATAAATAGATAGATAGATAGAGAGAGAGACAGACAGATACATAAAAGAAGAAAGAGAGGAGCAGAGAAAGACAGGGGCAAACAATAGGAAAGACCAACACACCATAGAGACATAGAGACATTGAGACAGATGTAAGCTGGTATTTGAGTCAATCTAGTCCTCCGCTAATACCACCCGAGTCCGTGCAAACACAGAAGCCACAGCAGACGTGACGGGACCACAAGATGAAGAACGAAGGCAACAATGTGCCTGTCTGACACGTAAATAAGCTGAGGTCCGACCGGGTCGCCTGAAGCTCTGTACGGACGGACGGACTCCGAACGGGACTGATCTCTCCAAATGTAAACTTCTACACCGCATCCCGGACATTTTTGACCACCCCGCTTAGGAGTTTACCAAAAATCGACGTGTGACGTCATTTTTGAAGGCCACAGGGGACAAAACTTCCATCATCGCTTATTAGGCACAGTTGACATTATTTTTAAAATCGATGCAATCTTCTATGCACGTCATCCTCAGGGTGAACCATGGCGAAGGAATACATGCTAGCTTACGACCACAGATATCCACGTGCCCGTAAGATACCGGACATGCGAGTACAAGCTGGCTTTTAGTTCCTCGAGTCATCACATGGTCATTTAGAACAAGCCGGCCATTTCAAAATGACAGGCCTTTTTTTTCCAAACACATCAAACAAATTCATCTATAGGAGAAAAAACCATACCATGATGTGGAGTCCAGAATCTAGAGCTAGAGAGAGTGAAGTAAAAGATTCACATCTCCATACGGTGGAGTTCCACAACAACAAAAGTTGGATTTCGGGAGCTGGACTTGATAGCTTATGG
This sequence comes from Elysia crispata, assembly GCA_033675545.1. Lineage (NCBI taxonomy): Eukaryota > Metazoa > Mollusca > Gastropoda > Plakobranchidae > Elysia > Elysia crispata. The sequence goes on from JAWDGP010000422.1 coordinate 673,782, forward strand.
CCACCAGACAACTTCAGGTGTGGGACGGACAGCTTAAGGCGGCTGCAGTTCAGGATTAAAAGATCAAACAAACATAGTATGCTGTTCAAGACCCCGATTCTGTTTAGTAAATAAAAGTATCGCAGCTGCGCTAAGGAGAGACACCTTCAGAAAGTAGATTTCTGATGCAAAGGTTAATTTGTATAGTGCAAAGCTTACTCCAAACTAGAACTTACTAAATTGAGTTACTGCGAGAGAAACTCAGGGCCAGCATATACAAAAGTAGTTTTCAGGATCTTCGACCACATGGGGCAAGACTACAGAAGGTGGAGTTTAGGGTCTTCTATCAGAAGACTGACTTTTCATGACCTACAATGACAATAGCTACTGTTACCCTTCAGGACCTACAATCAGAGGACCCATTCTTCATAACCTACAATGACAATAGCTGCCGTTACACTTTAAGATCTATTGTCAGAGGATCGTTTCTTCATGATCTACAATGACAATAGCTACTGTTACCCTTCAGGACCTACTATCAGAGGACCCATTCTTCATAACCTACAATGACAATAGCTACTATTACCCTTCAGGACCTACTATCAGAAGACCCACTCTTCATGACTTACAATGACAATAGCTACTGTTACCCTTCAGGACCTACTATCAGAGGACCCACTCTTCATGACCTACAATGACAATAGCTTCTGTTACACTTCAGATGACCCTCACGGCTTATGGCTATATGCGACTGAGCTGAGGATCCCGATTTAGCTCCGCAGACACCGCTGTTGGTGTCGTGGACTTCCAGCTGCTGCATGGACAATTAGTTTAGAACCTACAGCAGCTTTTGGGGGGGACGGTGGATTTCAAGACCCGCAATCACTGGAGACGATGTTCAATATCTACTACTATGGGAGGAGGAGGAGGAGGAGTTGACTTGCAGCAACCGTAAGATGCCTTTAGGGCCGTAGCTGATGCCAAGTTCTCCGACTAGATCAGTTGCAGCTGGAAATATATAGATTTGGCAAAGGTCGGGTGTGTGTGTGGGGGGGGGGGGGGGAGCGAAAGAAACAGGCGATAGATGGTGGTGGTTAGATGGGTCAGGCTGACAGGACCAACAGAACCAGCTCGGGAATGCTTCTAATCACCGAAATGGATAATACCTATTACATCGTTTCAATAACAACCCGTTTTTGACGTGTTTTGACAACCATGACTTCATCAGCCCCTTGCAGACATATTGACCCCGTGTTTTTGGAAAAATACCGCAGATGACCTGCCCAAAAACTCTATCATCCCCTACATTATAAAGCTGGCTCGGTGTGGAAGCCGGTGACACTGAGACTGTTTGCCTGGCCTTCTCTAATTTCCATGAGTCAACAAAGAAAGAGGGACCAGCCCTCGGTAAACAAACAAAACATAGCCCGGCCGATGATTCAGTCACCCATGGAGAATTTAAAAAAAAAAAGGGGAGGGGGTGCCAATGGGGGGAAGGAGTAAAGTAGAGGGACTCAGGAAATCTGGAAGGGGTGGGTGGGGGGAAGGGGGAGAAAGAGAGAGGATATATATATATATACCCCTGTAGATAGATAGATAGATAGATAGGTAGGTAGAAAGACAGACACACAGACAGCAGGCATATAATTAAATGGGCGGGTAGATAGATAAATAGATAGATAGAAAGGTAGATAGGATAGATGTTAAAGAGCAATTATTCCGAGGCACGTAAGTTATTCAAATCACCAAAAAGTAAATGCAGAACCATTAAAGTTTTAATAGTAAGAGTTTAAAAAAAAAGAAAAACCTGAAATTGATACAACTGAAACGTAAGGCTGCGTCCCCCCCCCCCCCCCCCCACACACACACAAATGTTGCTTCAAATAATAAATATTTGTATCTCTCTCACTCTCTCTCTAAGGTAAACGAATAAAAAAAAAACAACGAACTTTTGTGTCAGCAATACATGACTTCAAGTCTCCGAAGTTCTGGAGACTCGTTTAATTTTAGTAGCAGCTCCGCTGGTTTGTTGTCCGATGAAATCTTTGTAAATAATGTCACCAGAAAAGTTGTAACAGATGCGCCACAACTGCTTCACGTAGGCAAAGTTTAAAGGACTGGAGATATGAGCAAGAGGACTGGCGTGAGCTGTTAGATTTAGCACAACGTTATCGCTTGACTGCGAGGTCAGAGGTCAGGCAGAAAAACTGAAAACACGGATACACGAAAGAAGATGGCCCAACAATGCCTGCACTGCCTTTCCTTGCAGCCTGGTGGCTACAGGCACTGCTCAGACTGGAACTGGGAACTGGAAAACTTAACAGTGCACTGTATCCTATTTTAAATACAAATAAGAATTGATAGCTGATTTTTTTTAAACAAAATCCAGTTCTATTTAATTATAGATCCTTTTAAATTAGCGATTTTAGGTTTAAATAAATAGGCGGCTGTGAATTCTTCCAATGCAGTGCATCTCGGGGAATTAAAAACACCCCAACCCCCCCCCCCCCCCCAAAAAAAAAAAAAAAAAAAAAATCCTTAAATATTTAAGGATATCTGATTTTCCAAAATTATTATTTAACGTTTTTTTTTTTTATTTTCCCCTAAGCCTGGTTTACAAAGAAAGACGCAAAAGCATCTGGTGAGACGACAAAACGATGTCTTCTTGAACGTTGCTACAGAAAGAGGTGCGCTCCACCTAACACTGTGTCAACAAGGGTCTCCATCTCACACAAGAGCGAACTCCTCCGACTTCAGCAGCAGGCACCACAACCTTCTGAGCGCCCAAGGGAAAAGCGAACCCGAGGCATGAAAATAGGACAGGCCGAGACAGAACAACCATCGTAGGGATAACATTCACAGTGTGCGCCTCTCTGTTGGTTTTTTATCTCCATCTCCGACCGAACACAACGCGAGCAATAGAATTGACCCCAAATAAAAATGGCGGCGTGTTGGTTCGGCTCAAACACAAAACTAAGTTAGTTTGAAGATCATGATTGTATTCTTTACCAGGATATATTTTGGTCTCTACTCCCTCCATCCCCACCCTCTTCCTCTTCCCTTTCTCTCCATCTCGAGCCAATAGCTCATTTCGCCTGTTGACTTTGATGAGGAATGCGCACTTGATGTAAATTCTTTGCGCCCAAGTGTGAGATTTCCACTACAGCCCGCATTATATTTTTGTGTAAGCGTCAGAGTTTATTAAAACAGAGAGGGATATTTTAGAGTCAAATTACAGAGTCTTCTGGGTAAACACGAGACTGGCTTTTATTGACGTTAGCACTGTCTCACTTCAGAGGGCGCAAGGAAACCGACCCTAAAGCAAACCTCTGAATCAGGTACTGTACATTTCTTTTAAAGTGGCGTGAAAATCGACAGGATGCGAAAATTTATGAACGTCTTTTTCTTGTTTGTTTTATTTCTGAGCAAACTCCCCGACATATTTTCTTTAAATTTCACCGTGACGCAGTTCTTCTTTCCCACTGGAGAACAGCAGCACCTTTCACAGTTATTTTGTTCTATTTGTATTTGGGCAAATCGAGGCGCTGGGAGAAAGAAAGGTCTGCAACACGATTATACATTTCATAGGGTTAGGCGTAATAATTATTCTAGCGCAAATCGCTTGTCTTTATTGACTTCCCAAAAGGAGGCAATATTCAGTTGGAACATGTCTTTAAAATGAAGGCTGTTTTATTAGGGCCCATAAGTCTAGTCGTGCTATTTTTATATACAAGTCGACTATCTAATCCATGCCCAGATGGTAACAACCACGTCAGTTTGGTCTCCGAATGCAGCGTGGGGAATCAAATTGATTATCGCGTCAAAGTTGCATCCATATCCTACTACCCTGGTCTGCAGAGCGGCGTAAATACTCCCTTTTTACAAACAAGAACGCGATGTGGGAAAAGGCTGTACACTGTATTACTCCCAGTAAACAAACTGGGCTGGTCTTGTTTCTAAAGAAAGCCAACACCTGTCTTCTTAAATAAACAGAACCATTTAATGTTTCTGATGAACGGATATTTAAAAAAGAAACAGCGTTAAAAATGACGGGGCAACTCACCTGACATGCCGTGACCCTCCGCATCCCCGTTGAGGTAGGGCGTGTTCGGACCAGATGATGACCCGTTGCTGCTCCGCGGCTGCGTCTGGCTGTGGTGACGCTGATGTTGGTGGTGTTGATGGTGATGGTGCGGAAGGTGGATGGGGCTGCTGCTGTTGCGGCGATGGCTAAAATCGTAGGAGCCGCCATTACTGGTGATCATGTTGTTGTTGTTGCTGCTGCTACTATTGTTATGATAGCTGCTGCTGCTGCCATGCCCAGCCGAGGATGAAGAGGATGTGGGGAGAGAGGAAGATGCTGAAGACGAGACCGGGGTGGCACCGCCACCAGAAAAGTGTGAGTTGCTGTGTACTCCGTTGGCTGCCTTGAGGAGCTGCTCATCCATCCCGGACTGCATGGAGGAGACTTCCTTCCACAGCTGCTGGAGTTCCACCGGGGACATCATGCCTGGTGAGATCAAGACAGGAGCATAAACCAAGAGATCAAGGATCGGAGTTTCGAAGGCTCCTCACAATTCTTAGGGTTAGGGTTGAAAAAAAAAAGTATAAAAAGGCTTCGGCGGGCCAAAGACAGATTACTATATAAATTGGTCGATTCTGATGACCGAGAATGTTGATAAACCCTACAAGAGAGATTACCCCAGCCTTGGTAGAAATCAGCATATTACGTTCAGCATATAGTAAGGATTTGACACAAATCACATTCGTTGCAATTCGAAACTGACGTTTATCCAATCTTGTCAAGACGATAAAATACGGTTGAGAAGGGAAGAGGGCATATAGGAACATATGCTCTTGTTTTTAATGCTGGGGTGGGTGGGGGGTGGGGGTGGTCAGTCTTTCAAGATACACATTATTATTTGACCATGTGTGTAACCCCTCCATTGCCAAAGGATGATAACCACAAACAAGCGCCAACTTATTGAACTCAGCAAATCAGCCCCGTTTGCCGTGTATTCAAACTCATATTCGTTATCTTTTGGGGCCCGAGCTCTATCCCCAGACCCCTGTAAATGCCCTAGGCGAGGCGGTCGAGCATTGCTCACTCCCTTATCCTAAAAAGACTTGGCAGTACAGAAACGCAACAAGGATATACCGTAGGCATATTTTACTTTTAATGAACAAGGCTATGTTGAAAGCCCACCTTTAACTAGTAAAATTGTCTCTATCCTAACTTCGCTTAAAGAAATAAATGAAAATAGTCGATTTTAAGTCATGATGATATTCGATTTTGTGCTGAATGACATCTTAATAAGATCGCGTTCACCAACTACCGCGGGAAACGTGCTTCAAACTAAGTTAAAGCTGACACCAATTTGTATTAAACACAGTCATTAGCTGTATTCAAACATCGCCTCAGTAATACTACACTTGACTGGAACGTGTAAATCACTCACGCATTCTTTCTTTCCAGAAGTGAATCATGGTGACTGGAGCCAAATGTTCAGCCGCTTCTCGTGGATTCGTCCTCGGTTCTTATTTTCTGTTTACTCGTCAGCTGAAAGCTTCCGCGGGTTTCCGCTCAGAGGAAATATCGCCAATAACACAACTAAGACTGTATAAGCCGCCGCTCCTCATACTGCCTTACTACACCGAGGTCAGCGCAAGTTGAAATGTTCTATATTTAGAAAATTAGGCAAATCCGTCTGTAAAGAATATGAACAGATCTCACAGAGTTTCCTCAGACAGGTGACGTGGACAAGTTGTGTCCAGAAGGTCAACTAATTAAACGACTGTGCGTCACAATGAGCACTAAAGAGTCCACGCCTATAAGCACACGTTATGTTACGATGGAGGTTATAAACAATACCGAATCTTCTTAAAGTAAATATACATCAAAGCATAAGACTTCAGGGCTAGGAAATATTTTATCGCTTGATACAGCAGTTGGCACATAGACACATTAAAAAAATATATATAAACTTAAGCTAAAGGACGGCTGTCGAAACCTTTGACCAGAAAATAGCGCAGCCGACAGCATTAGCTTGAAGGCTGCAGTGGAGCTAATTTTTCTTTTTGCTTTCTTGCACGGGGTTGACAATACGCGACTTTTAAACACGTGAATATTTTTTTATCAGCGTAAAACAGCTTGCTGTGTGAATTAATTAATTAATAACAGCCCGGAAAAATTGTACAGATACTCGATGGTCAGTCCTGTTCGTTTGCTCGCAGACACTT
>JAWDGP010000422.1:685000-690000 GCA_033675545.1 Elysia crispata
GGTAGATCGATGGGTAGATAAATATAGATAAATATATAATGTTGGATAGATAAATAGAAAAGACTGCTTAAAAGAGTACAGAAAAGAGAGAGAGAGAGAGAGAGAGAGAGAGAGAGAGAGAGAGAGAGAGAGAGAGAGAGAGAGAGAGAGAGAGAGGCAGAGAGAGATAGAGAGAGAGACAGCGAGAGAGAAAGAGAGTGAGAAAGAGAGTGAAGCAGAGATGGAGAGAGAGAGAGTGAGAAAGAGAGTGAGACAGAGATGGAGAGAGAGAGGCAGAGAGAAGGACCGAGACAGAGAGGGGGAGATAGAGAGTAACTATGAGGGAATTTTCGTGGGAACGACAATCGTACGCGATTTTTACACGCACCATTCTCTGCTCGTATCTTCGCCCACTTACACCACTTACTGGCGAACCTGACGCCATGATACAACAATCATTGTCAAACCTAATCATATGCAGTACCAGTGGCTTCTCGTGGCTCTACGTGTGACTAAAGTCATAAACATCGCTGGGAAGATGTGGTGTGAAGCCTCAAGACAAACAAACAAATAAAATAACATAGAGATAAAGATAGAGGGAGAGAACACCATTAATATACAGAGAGGGGACATAGGAAGGGGGGGGGAAGAGAGAGAGAGAGAGAGAGAGAGAGAGAGAGAGAGAGAGAGAGAGAGAGAGAGAGAGAGAGAGAGAGAGAGAGAGAGAGAGAACCCACCAATTAAACAACAAAATACTTTGATCTGTGATCTGTAACACTAGTTTACTGAACTAGAACCACTTAAGGCTTCGGGGTTAAACATTAGAATTTATAATTATTTGCGTAGCGAGCCCAGTGTAGAGATGATATCAACAGCTGTTCTTTTCACGGTTCTTTAATCATTATTGTAGACCGTGCATACTTGTAACTTAAATCTTTGACATAAAAAAGCAAAAGCAATGTTAATAATGAGGACAAAAACAACAGCAGCAACAAGAATAAATACCACTGCTGCTGCTGCTGCTGCTGCTGCTGCTGCTACTACTACTACTACTACTACTACTACTACTACTACTACTACTACTACTACTACTACTACTACTACTACCACTACTACTACTGCTGCTGCTGTTGCTGCTACAACAGCAACAACAACATTTATTACATCGACAACAGTAACAAGAACAAGAAAACTCCTCCTCCTCCTCCTCCTCCTCCTCCTCCTCCTCCTACTACTACTACTACTACTACTACTACTACTACTACTACTACTACTACTACACCTGCTGCTGCTACAATAGCAACAACAACATCTCCTACTGCACCAACGACAACAGTAACAAGAACAAGAAAAAACTCCTCCTCCTCCTCCAACTACTACTACTACTACTACTACTACTACTACTACTACTACTACTACTACTACTGCTGCTGCTGCTGCTGCTGCTTCTGCTTCTACTACGACTACGACTACGACTACTACTACTACTACTACTACTACTACTACTACTACTACTACTACTACTACTACTACTACTACTACTACTACTACTACTACTACTACTAACAATAAACAACAGCAAAAAAAAAAAAATCAATTAAAAAAAAGTGAGCAACATTTTAATGAAGACTTTCCGAGATGACACTCCCACGCACACTATAATTGCAAAGAGAGACGTGTTGGAAAAACATTACGTTGGTGATTGACAGTACGGTAGTGTGAATCTAATCTATCCACACGTTCTGAGTTTTGGGATTTTGTTGCTGTGGTGTTCCTTGCACACACACACACACCTCTCCACACATATACAACTTACCCATCATTGTAGTTCTTTGTGATCGTTGGCGATTTCAACGGCAAATTTTGGTCGATACATCAAGACATTCTTACTATTGTTTTTGATGTAAGTTTACACACATTAAAAAAAACCACGCAGAACAAAAGGATAAAAGCATCTGGTCTGTAGAGACAAATATACAATGAATGTCCTCTTTGTGTTCCGTTGTGTTCCAGCGAGCTCCCTTGCAGCTGCTGCTGCCGATAACAACAACATAACGGCTTAGGACGCTAGGCGTTTAAACAAACCAACGTTAATTTTGGTCGTTGAAGCAAGCTTGTTTAGACAAATTTGATGGACAGCGGTCGACTAACACGACACAAACTCTCACACGATCAGTTCTAAAGGACACAAACTGTCATACAGCCAGTACTAAAGGACCAACTCTCATACTGGAAATACTCATAAAGCCAGTATTAAAGGATGCCAATCTCACAAGGCCATTGCTAAAGGACACAACTCTCACACAGCCAGAATTAAAGGACACAACTCTCACACAGCTAGAATTAAAGGACACAAACTCTCACACAGCCAGTACTTAATTAAGGACACAATTTTCATACAGCCAGTACTAAAGGACACAAGACTCACACAGCCAGTACTAGAGGACACAACTCTAACACAGTCAGTACTAAAGGACTCAATTTTACACAGCCAGTACTAAAGGACACAATCTGACACAGTCACTACTAAAGGACACAATATCACACAGTACTAAAGGACACAAGACTCACACAGCCAGTACTAGAGGACACAACTCTAACACAGTCAGTACTAAAGGACTCAATTTTACACAGCCAGTACTAAAGGACACAATCTGACACAGTCACTACTAAAGGACACAATCTCACACAGTACTAAAGGACACAACTCTCACACAGCCATTACTAAAGGACACAACTCTCACACAGCCATTACTAAAGGACACAACTCTCACACAGCCCGTACTAAAGGACACAACTCTCACACAGCCCGTACTAAAGGACACAACTCTCACACAGCCAGTACTAACGGTCAGAATCTCACACAGCCCGTACTAAAAGACAAAATTTTACACAGCCAGTACTAAAGAACACAATCTCACACAGCCAATACTAACGGACACAACTCTCACATAGCCATTACTAAAGGACGCAACTCTCACACAGCCAGTACTAAAGGACACAATTCTCACACAGCCAGTACTAAAGGACACAAATCTCACACAGCCAGTACTAAAGGACACAACTCTCACACAGCCAGGACTAAGGAATCAGAGTGTATGGATACACTTCTATCCTCTCTGAAAGGACACAACTCTCATACAGCTAGAATTTTATTTCCTTTTCCTGTCCCGTAACAGCTATTGCTATGAATTTAGAAGCCTAAAAGTGTGTCAACGCTTTAACAACACTTTAATAAGGTTAGTTGTTCGATCACAAAATTTGCTTCAGTCGTGGTAGTTCTTAAATTGCTTAACGACCTCCAAGTCTCTCCTAGAGCCTTATACGGAGTCAAACGAAGAGGCTACAATCTGCTCCAATACAATAGAATGGCCTAGATTTAAATCTACAGTCACGTAGAAGTTACCTTCCTTACCCCTAAGAGACACTGATCTAGACGACCTTCCTAGTCAGGTGGTTGATAATAACAGTGAGCAGTTGCAGCAGTCGGTCGGTCCTACATGAAATATCAAAAAAAAAAAAAAAAGAAAACAAACAACAGCAACTATACAAACAGCAACAATAACAAACACAACAATAACAAAATCAATAAAAAAAAATCCCAAAGAAACAAAAACAACGCATTTCCGTGTCTCCCTCAAAACATCCACCCGTTACCCCACTCCCCTGTCCTCCTCCCCCTCCACACCTTTCTTTCTCGTGGGCCTGACCACTCCACAAAAACAAATGCGAATTTTTTTGGGTGGATTTTTCCCCCAAACACACCGATGATCATATTTGCCTCAATGTGTCGTCTCTTGGCAATTCACAACGCAGTTTAAAAACAACAACAACAAAACAAACAAAAACCAACCAACAAAAGAGACAAAACAAAAAAAACAAAACAAATAAAAAACGAACAAAAAAGAACAGCAATAAACTGTAATTAAGTCTTTGACAAGCTTCGGAGACAAATATTTACAACTCTACATGTCCCAACTCCCCGTTCATCTATAGATCTACGAAAACTATTCTATAGTACGGAACGGTTATCTCCACACACCTCTTCACACACCTACACGCACACATAAACTTAACGCCTCCACAAGCTGGTGTTATACTCGCGGCGTAAACAACAGAACGTTACCAATAACACGTACGCATTAAGTTTACAATAATGAGGAGCATATGAATTGATAGGCGCTTCATATGGACCGAATATTATTATATTGGTTAAATAACCGGCGATTAACGTAAATTAGAAAAAAAAAGGATAAATATGATGAATATTTATGAAGCAACTATGTCCCTTGTGAGTAACATACATCGCACAGTACATTATTAATTTGTATAGTATTGAAATCAGTGCAGACTACAAGATGCATTTTATAATACGTGTGTTAATGTATGTAAAGTGGGGCTGGGGGGAATGACCAGGGAAAGCATCGCATGTATATTCATCTCAAACTAAGATTACACTGTATCGGAGAGGGGGAAATGAAATGGTTGTATCTTAGTAGTAGTGGTTTCTTTGTTGTTTGGTGTAGCTTTCTGTAACAGGTATCAAATCCTTTTTGCATTTCTAACTCAAGCCCCAGTCCAGCAACGTCAGCAAGGCGGAACGGAAAATATCAGGCCCAAAAACTCACGTATCGACGGCGTGGGGCTCAAACCCTGTGACGCCCTAACCCCTGAGCCACCGACGCTCTCTAGCGCAAGAAACAATGACGGACGCCGCGACACAGGAAGTTACAACATTTTGTCCCTCGTAATCAATAAGTAATAAACGCTAGTTACGAATGTAGATATATTTAAACAGTACTGATCTTCAAGAGACTACCAAGCATTTCATAAGCATTGCCTCGACCCTCCAGTTCACATGGACCTGTCCACTGAAGTAAAAACTATGCTTTACTCGAAGCAACAAATACATATCTTTCCACAGCGAACCTCTCGCCACAAAATAACTTTTCTGTGTTTCCGCGAAGCCGTTTCCAATTTGTCAAGAAAATCAAACGTTTCCACAAGTTGCAACAAAATTT
>JAWDGP010000422.1:695000-760000 GCA_033675545.1 Elysia crispata
AGGTCGAGGTTCAATCCCGGCTCAGCTATCTGGTGTAAGGGGTTGGATCTCAATACAAGCCTCGACGGTTTCTGTGACTTTAGTAACGGTTACAGCGACATTGCACTTAGTCATTGTAGGGTGCGGGATCAAACACCTGCATACACCCTCACTAACCACGAGACCGTAATCGTAAAAGAAATCTAAGAACATGAGGCAGGAGCGCTACCACAAGGCCACCGGCTCCCCTTAACCAACGCACCAAACAAGACCCACTCTCAATTCAGTTTCGAACGATTTGAAATCATTGGTCTTATATATCAACACACACACAACGATGTCATCGAAACCAAACCAGTTTTATCAAATATTTAATTAAAAGCTTATGTCACTGTGAGAAACCGATTTCAGACCAGATTGCGGACAGTGGAAGATTAAAGATCTAATTATAGATACACAGAGAGTGGATCTGGAAGACGAGAGAGACCTAAGGTCTTGACCCAGTTCCCGAGACTGAGATGAGAGGAGGTGAGCAAAAGCAGGTGCGAGGCCCGCGCTGGGCGACAGGGCATCTTTTGTGGAGCATCACGCACTACTTAAATCAACAAATATGCACTCGGGAACCCAGCACTATTCATGTCAATAATAATTATTATTATCCCATTCCCACATCCTCGCTTTCTCTCTCTCTCTCTCTCTCTCTCTCTCTCTCTCTCTCTCTCTCTCTCTCTCTCTCTCTCTCTCTCTCTCCTTCTACCCCCACCCCCCCCCCCCCTCACAGAAGGAAAAAAAAATCATCGTATTTCTCCTAATATCCGCGATTAATCCTTCCATTTTAAGTACCAATCTCCAGTCCACCAACGTCACTGCCCCCCACCCCACACACACACACACACCCCACCCCTTGAAAAAAAAGAACCCCAATGACAGGCATGCACTAACACTGAACTCACGACACAGGGTGACGGAGTGCGTGGCCTGCTCGACACCGCACGCCCTTCTAAGGTGAGTGAGTACCCGCAGTTCAATTCTGTGGATTCAGTTTGCTTTAAACGGTTGCAACAACACGGAGAACATCTACGGAATGCTCCGGTTACAGAATCGACAGCTCCTTTCTCACTCACTAGCACCTTTCCCCCCTCCCCTTCCTCCTCCTCCTCTCCGTCTCATTTTCCTCCGTTCGCCCTTTCTTTTCCCCAACCGTGAACCCTCATGGCTCATAGTCTTATTTTTACACAATACACTTTGAGATAACTTTGTAATAATCTCACTTCCATCCGTATATATACATAATTATACAACATGTTAGCACATATTCGAAAGAAAGTGTGAGATCTAGAAGTGTTTAGATCGAAACAAAATGTAGATAACTTACATTTATAACAATTGTTAAGAGACAACTCTCTGTCATACTTCCGTTATAATCCACGCATTAAAACGAGACAAGCTTAAGATGGATAAACTTCATAGCATAGCGATTTACACATCGAGTATAGGATCACACGCGCACTAACATCGAAAACAATACTAAAATCCCTTTATCTACGCAGCGATGATTAACTCAAACGCGATAAAACCATGCCTTATCAAACAAAAAGGACAAACACAGAGATGCCATTACTTAGAGATCACCAGATCACAAAGAAGAAGAATCATACAAAGCAACGCGATTTAAAATGGACTAAGTCATGCTTTGTTATATAGCACGCGCACACCGTGGGAATAAATGGCGGAAAAAATCTCTAGCGAAAGTACCTTAATGTTAGTGGAAGATTCATGGTTGTTAGAAAACCATTGGGCCCGTAAATAACTACGTAAGCTTATAACACTGAATGAAAATAATTTCAAATTAATTAGACTCATTTATGGGATATAACGCTTACAAGGTCTTAAAGCTTGAAGGAAGTTTCAGAGGATTGTCAAAACTATCTCCACGCGAACGCTTACTAAAATAATGCTCTTAGAAAGAGAGATGGAATTGGGCATAACACGTCTAAAATGGGAAAGATAACAAAATATGAAAATATTGTAACTATATTCTCAATTTAATTATTATGTATAAATACCATAAATTTTCGAGAGAAAAAAAATAATCCACCAAAACAAAACAAAACAAAAACACAAATGGAAATTGAAGGATTTAAATATGTTCAATACCTCCCCATCCCCTCCTATATCTCTCTCTCTCTCTCTCTCTCTCTCTCTCTCTCTCTCTCTCTCTCTCTCTCTTCACTCTCTCTTCCTAACTATCTGCCTGTTCCCTCCTTCTTTGTCTCTTCAAGTTCCCAATTTTCCTTCACTCTTCGATTATCTCGACGTGCTTTAGTACAGTACGCGGACCTCCCTCCCGCTGTGACACACAAATAACACATGTGAACAAACAAGAGGCTCTCAACGCAAATGGAAACAAAACATCGCCAGCCAAAAGACCAACAAAGACCACCAAAAGACCAACACAACATCCTCGCGTCTTTTGGCGAGTTCGATGTTTAACAAATAAACCAAGATTGAGGATGAGGAGCGGAACCTCATAAAAGAAAAGAAAATAAAGTTTTCAATATATATCATCATCGTGAAGCCGATTTATTTAGACTTTTTGCTTTCGCACTCTTGTTTTTCTTCTTTAAACTCTCTCTCTCTCTCTCTCTCTCTCTCTCTCTCTCTCTCTCTCTCTCTCTCTCTCTCGTTTCTTTTCCTCTATACTTCTATACTCCCCTTTCCGAGGTCTTGAATACGTCTTTAGATACGATAGAGCGGGGTTAAGAGAGGTTATCTCTCTGGTTATGGCAGCTAAAGGCGGCAACGAGATGACGGGCAGAAAAACAGGATGAAGGGTAAATAAACAAAGCCGGGGGAAGGGGAGGGGAGGGACACAAAACGGTGGTGACTCAGAGAATAAACATGAAAATCACAAAACACGAAACGGTAAACTATGTGTGCTGCCTTGTCTTTTGTTTACCTCTGTATAAGTGGGCAGATGTACTGGTGGGGACTGGGAATTTTGCTTTCCTGGGTAAAAATCATTTTTTTTTAAATTGTATTGAATGTTGGATGTGTGTATGTGTGAAAGGTTTTTAGTTTTCTTTTCTTCAGGGAGAGCGGGAGGAGGAAAAGGGGGGTATCCTCAGTCTTTGCTCATTTTTCTTTTGTTTTGTTTATTTTTTTAGGTTTGCCTTTCATCGAAGTGGGAAGACCGCACCCTGTGTCAGTCAAGTAAACAAACAAAGGAGGATCAGAAAATAATGTCATCTCCACCCCCACCCCCCTCCCTCCCTCTCTCTCTCTCTCTCTCTCTCTCTCTCTCTCTCTCTCTCTCTCTCTCTCTCTCTCTCTTCCAATTATCTACCTCCGCCCTATAATTAGAGGAACCAGCTTGTCTTAATATATTTTATCAAACTCTGTTTGCTAGCTGGCAGTGTGTAGCCTATATTTATTTTTTCCCAGTCTAGATTAGTTGACATTAATCTGAGTGCAAGAAAATAAATACGAAAAAAAAAGAAGAAAGAACAAAAAAACAGAGTCACCCTGAACGAGCTAAGACCACGATGACTTTCCTTAAAACGTATAGCAATTGGACTATGAGAACGAGGCTCAGTGATCCAAATAAAATATGAGCGGCCACGAGTTCAAATCTTCCGCAAAGACTGTCTCTATGGACGCAATTCTCTGTACCATCAAAAAAGCCTAATTACCCTCTTGGAGGCTTCGCCTGACGAAAAAAATATCTCACATAAAAGTTCCTCTAAATCTTACAAAGAGGGTAGAGCAATGCAAAATAATCAATACCTGAAAACATACACTAAATACATATTTATGAAATGTAAAAAAAAAAGAGCATCTGGCAACAAAACCTGTTCTTAAAACTTAAAAGAAATAACGATTTATGCAAAGTCTAGACTTCCTACGGTCAAAGGGTCTCATAAAATCACGATTAAAATGCACATCTGGCAACATAATCTATATCTAAAAACATGCTAGTTATGAAGATTTCTGCAATGTCTAGACTTCCTACAGCCTAAGGTTTTCATACATTCACGATTAATTGGGCATCTGCCTTAAAACTATGGAGTTATAAAAATTGTCTTGCAATAGGTTTGATGCTTCGTTCTTCTTTAACGCGCGCAACTTATCACTGTGCAATCATTACTCGACATTTTATTGGGAAAAAAAAAGTTTACGGCACAAAGCTTTCAAAATTTAGTAGTGTGTCCCTTCGAACTCCCAACTGCGTAAAAATGTTATCAGCTCAGTTTGTCCTAATACAGAGACTTATTGATCCAATCTTCAATCATTGAAAACAAGATTGTACTTGGGCGATGCAAAAAAAAAAAAAAATAATAATAATAAAAACACACACACACAAAACTAAGGAAAAAAAACCAAGAGAAACTTGATACGGCGAGAAAGTTGAATACCTCTAATAATATACACGCTCGCAAATCTCTCTCCCTAGTTTATTGTATTGCGAAAGTTGTACTTGATAAGACAAAACGCACTCTCGTTGAGTCTCACAATATACACACTCCACTCTCAGCCAGGAATAAGAGAGTTCGAACAAAAAGATCATAATTCGAAAGAGGTTGTAACAGGCCTGATCCCCTGTTATCTACTCTCTTATAAAACATCTGCTGCAACTTTTTTTCTCCACCACTCAAAAAAAAAAAACAAACAAAACAAAACAAAAACAACTAAAAAAACCTGCCTGTCAATAACAATGCAGAGTGTCAATTCTGGTACAACTAAAGTAGTACCTTGGGGCAGTTAAGGTCTATTTCGCCTTTGAGTTAAGAAAATTAATGGACACAAAGATAACCCGAAGGCAACCAGTTTCTTTCGTATCTGAAGCATCTACATGTACTTGCGCCTTGGGTGCTCTCTCTCCATCTACTACAGTGTGGTATCATATTGCCACAATGTCAACGATCTAACAGTGGAAACAATATTTTTTCTCGTCTGCTTCCTCGCTAGATGAATAGTTTTCTGAGGCCATACGAAACTTTTTCGAAACGGAAAAAAATAATGATTCCGAAGCATCTACCTACATATTTAACATTATGAAGTGGGCAACTCCACCGTTAGGACAGCGAACATACGGTATTTGAGCAGATCATGAAATGGATCATAGGCCTCACAGAGCTAGTGATCCTTTCGGAAATGGGCACGGCGAAAATTACTAGTGTATTCCGACACACCTGCACCATGGGATTCCACCTTAAGGTTCCTGTTTCAATTTAAACTGGTGATTAGAGCTTCTTTTGGCGTGGCTGTCTTCGACTCAAATTCGGAGCATCATGAAATTTTTTCAAATTTATTGCGTTATTAAATAGACAGCACCAAGGGAAAAAAATGATTCATACATACCCTCTCCTCCCTCTCGCCGACAAATCTAGTTAAAAAAATAAAGAAAAAAGAAAGAAGGGGAGGGAGAAGCTTAATCAACACCGTATCTTTAATAATTACTGTGAATAATGCTTCTCAATACTCCTTGATCTATTTTTGGATGTTTTGGTAGATCTACCGGTTCATTCTACTGGTCTTCTGGTTTCACATTAATTATTACAGTCGCCTCGAGAAACGGCCAGTTGGCCAGTTCCACATGCTGGAACATTCTAGGTTCTCTCTTGGTGTGGCAAAATCTTCTCAAACTTAAATTCGCCACGGCAATCAGGCTTTCTGACATGGTTCTCACCAGCCAGGCACCACGGATCCCATTGCCCTGTTTCGACAGCCCGGGTAAATGAAGATATTTATATAAACGAGGTCAGTCTGTCTGCAGAACAAAACAGAACACTAAACACCAAATAGCCGTGAGGTGACGCCTCAAAGCTTGTTACAGGCAATAACTCTATAGCGGGAACAGACTCTCTGTGTGTCTGAGCGCCTGTGTCAGGGCTAGAGGAAGCAGGGGTAGGCCAGCCCGGGATGTTTACTTTTCCGGCACCGATAAACAAAGTGGCAAAATCCGCTCCGGCCCCTCCATACCCCGACAATAACAACACCCCTTTCCCTCCCAAAATCCCTCGTCCTGCCTCTTCTGTGTCTCAGGCGCTATCTCTCCCTCCCTCAGCCCCTCCATCTGGGCAGAGAATAAACAAGCCACGTTGGGAAATCTCCATCACGCGGCCATAATAAACAAACCAAAAAAGAACAAGCCATCCAAAGGGAAAGAGATTTTTTTAAAATTCTAAATGAGGAAGGACAGAAATACACGGCATGTCGGTCTGAATTGAAAGAATGAACTTAAAACATTAAAAATAAAATATAAATTATACTGTTTTGTTTCATTCTGAGATTGTAAAAGACGTTTTGGTACAATTCAAGCCGGATTATAAGTGGATCTTTTGGATATCTCGATGATCTTATTAACTGTTTAAAGCTCCGATATGCCCTGAGAAGAAAATGACCACTAAGGCTAATGATTCAACGCTGAAATTGTAAAACTAATAGGCTATATCGGTCAAATGTCTAGTCTAGGTACTGATGAAGTGACAGTTGAAGGATAGCAGCAGGGAAAAAGTTAGAGAAATTGTAGGACTTGTACATGTACTGGTGTTGAGGGAGATGAGGTTGTGAAGAGGGTTTGAGAAAGACAAACATATCCGAACACTTAACTCACACACACATACACACACACTCTCTCTCTCTCTCTCTCTCTTTGAGTTTACTTTCTTTTTTTTTTATACCCATATACTTTCTGAATCAGGTTCTAGAGACGTTAATATTTATTCGAAATGCACCGTTATCAAACATAACAAACTAAGTGGGCTGCAAAAAGTGTTTAAAAAAAATTAAAGATACATCCTCGCTTTTTTTTTTTTTCGAAAACATGGCCTGGCACTGGTGAAAAGAAACTTTAAAAAAGTATTGGAGCAGTTTACAAAGAGACCAGAACTTTGAACACCATAGCAATGATTGACTAATTGATTGACTAACTGTTTGGGTGATTGATTGTTAGATCGAGTGATTGGTTAATAGGTCGATTGAAAGATCGATGAATTGATTGATATTAGTTGATTGATAGGTCGATTAACTGATCGACTCTTTGGTTGGTGGATTGATTGATTTGTTTCGGGTTGACAAATAGGTTGATTGTCTGATACATCCAGTTCATTTCTAAGGCACTTTATGCCTTAACATCGGGGAAAGTGGTGCGAGCAAAGTCAAATTTATGACAAATGATCCGACTGGGGGAACAAAAGTACGAAAATATATTCTGTAGACGATTCATTTATGGTAGGAAACGTGGTTAAACAGATACAAATATAAAGATGCACACTGCAGGTAGATAGATACATTTGTAGATAGAAATGTAGAAAGACAGATGTATAGATAGATAGATATAGACAGATAGGTAGATGCATACATATTTACAAACAAATAGTTCGTTAGACAGACAGACAGAAAGTTAGGTAGATAGACAGTGGGATATTGAAAGAGAGAGAACGAGAGAGGTAGAGTCAAAGGCGGAAATAAAGAGCGAAAGTTCGAATAACCAACAATTTATTTTGATGATCGAATGTGATGGTTATAGAGAAGAAAGACTCAGGATGAGGGATATTGAAACGCGGAGGTTGCTTGGAAAATTTTGCAGTTTCTGAAAGAGAGAAGACTGCTGCAACTGGCGTCCGCTAGGCGTTAGGGCTGTGCCACAACATCCTCTGGGCAATATAACTGGGAAGTTACATTACAACAAAGGAAGGGGGGGGGGGGGGGGGGGTAAACAAGGCCGCGCTTCAAGTGCAAAATAAACTAAGGACGAAGCGAAATGACAGCACAACATCCTCATCACAATAATCACCCCTCTCACTCTCTCTCTCTCTCTCTTCTCCCCCCAAAAAAAAAAAATATCTATAGGCCCCCGTCTACACACACACAGACACAAACACGGATACCCCGACAAGCGAACAGAATGATTTTCATTATGTTCCTTTTTTTTTCCAAAATGCGTTGGCTTGACGTGTACTCTTCTCTGAGTGTGAAGAACAGGAGAAGACTCAGTCTGTGTCCGTTTTTCTCTGAGTGTGTGTGTGTGTCTGCCTGCCTGTCTCTCTCTCTCTCTCTCTCTCTCTCTCTCTCTCTCTCTCTCTCTCTCTCTCTCTCTCTCTCTCTCTCTCTCTCTCTCTCTCTCTCATTACACAGTTCTAAACTTTCTGTCTCTAACTCCACCTCTCTACAACCCTTCGTTCTTAAACCAAGTCTCTTTCACGTGGTTAATAATCTCTCTCTCTCTCTCTCTCTCTCTCTCTCTCTCTCTCTCTCTCTCTCTCTCTCTCTCTCTCTCTCTCTCTCTCTCTCTCTCTCTCTCTCTCTCTCTCTCTCTCTCTCGCTCGTTCGCTCCCCCTCCCTCCCTCTCTCCCCCCCCCACATTTCCTCTCTTTTAAAACTCTAAACTCTTTGTCTTCTTCTTCTTCTTCTTCTTGTACCCGTCCTCCTATTTCCTTTTCGAATTCTTCCTAACGATATGTTTATCTAGATGAAATTCTTTACTTTTTGTTTTATTTTATTAAATTTAATCAGCTGAACTCAATAACAACGTCACCACCAAACCACCACCACCACCACCAACAACAACAACAGCAAATCAACAGCAACGACAAAAATAATCTATCCCTACAAGTAAAGCACAATAATTATTGCATGTAAAGTCCCAACTGTCACGCTAGCCATAATTATTCTCTAACTAAGTGTGGAGGCGGGAGGACTGCAGCTCCAAGAGCTCGGATCATCTCCTACCTGCGATATCCAGCGCCGTAATTAAACTTCTCGCCCTGGTGTTAAAAACCGCCCTCACGCCAAAGTGCTCAGACTAAGCTATAACACCCTCACACCACACCGCTCTCGAAACTCGTCGCTCACATGCACACCGCCCCCACACAGCTCACACACGGGCCGTGCACTCACGTCATGCGCATGGGGAGGCAACGGGTGAAACTAGATTGGCCGTGTCGCTTTCCGAAACTAGCGCTGGAATGTTTGTTTTCAACACACCGCTGTCTTTACTAGATTTAACAATTTTTGAAATTGGTCATTACGTGTATTAGATATTTAAATTGGTCATTACGTACACCAGATAGTTAAAATTGGTCATTACTAGATTGTGCGATGCACAGATCGAGGTACAGGGAAGGTCCGACTGATCTTTCAAAGACATTAGTTATGGATTAATCATAACCCTCCCCCCCCGAAAAAAAAATCCACCAAAAACTTTCTGTTTACATAATTGTCTTGTCACCTTCAAAAGCATTCTATTCCCGTTGGCATCGCTGTGATTTAAATACCTCCATGAATGAGCAAGCGGTTGATGAGTGCAACTCATTTCTGGGATCGTCAAATGTCATATTGTTTTTTGACACTTTTTAAAATTTTTGCAAGATTTCCTCACAATAAATTAACTGCATCATGATTCCCTAAAACAAAACAAAAAAAAATCTATATCTATATAGATATCTGCTGCTCTTATTTGTTTGGCCTTTGTGTAGATTATAGAAAGACATGATAGGACCATAACGACGGAGGTTCTCGGAGATTGGCGCAGAGGGCTTGGTCACATTTCGGAGAAATAATCAAGTTTTACTGATGAATTCTTCCTGAGAAAATACAAACTAAATTTTTCAAATCAATGTGAAATTAAAAAGGTTACTCCCCCCCTCACAAACAAATAATAATAATAAAAAAGATTGCATTTAGTGCCATTTTGAGGACATGGAACTCTCTTCTCTCTAACTCGCCCAGTTTAGAAGAGTTAAAGCATAAGCTGGACTATGATTCTTTTACTCAGACCTGGTCAGAACATTAATTTTGTCAAACGACACTGCACGTCCAGCAAGCTGCCCTCCTGGCCGAGTGTGTTGTCCTGGCCAGCTAAGCCACAGAGCAAACAATGACGATTAATGCTTCAACACAAGGGGTAAATAGACCGACAAAGGCCAACATACACAATCTCTCTCTCTCTCTCTCTCTCTCTCTCTCTCTCTCTCTCTCTCTCTCTCTCTCTCTCTCTCTCTCTCTCTCTCTCTCTCTTCTTTCTCTGTCTCTCTCCATGCCCCTTCCCCTTCCCTCGCTCCCCCTCTCTCTTTTCCAGTTTTATGAAAATATCAACTGAACAACAATTGCTTGAAGTCCACGCGTGCGGGACAGAACTTAGGTCTTTCGGTCGCCATGATGAGAGTCCACAATCAGTTCTTAACGGCTTCTAATGTATCGATCTGGCGCTGTTTAGCTTCGTTTATGCGAAGTCTGACGACGGGGCAGCGTCGAATCAACTGTGATTTTGTTCAAGTTAAAACAATAAAGCGTGACTTGGCAAAGCTTGAAGCAAAATAATCAAGCAAAAACGTGTTCTGTATGAAGAGGTCGTCGGACGTAACCAAGCGTTCGATCCATGTTGTTTTAAGAGATCACTGCACCAACAAGCAAAACCAATTCCTAAAAATGTTTTTTTTCCCCCTTCCTTTCCTTTTCCTTTTTCTTTTCTCTTTGTTGATGAAATTTTGAGTAAAAAATGTTATTCAAATATTGAAGGTGTCTCGGTAAATTTTGAGCAAAGTGCACCGTATAACTCAACATATTCCGGTGCTACGATGTGAGTGGATAGGGAAAGTGATGACTGGTGTTTTCGGCTAGATAAATACGATACGCGAAGCTGTGCACCCAACAACCGCACGCAATTGTTTACTAAAAGCAGCAACGCAAACGTACATCTAAACAGTGATGACGGGCCGAGGGATGCTGCAGCTGCCGCCAGCAATTTCGATGTAGCTGATGTTGCTGATGGTAATCCATTTTCACATATGTACATACCATCACAATGATAATACCGTTGTTGTTTGTTGCAGCCCGAAAAGTGTAGTCGCCGTGACCCTATAATTATGTCCTTTCAACATCAGAGGAGAGATTACCAATTTGAGAACCATCTCGGCTTTTCCTGGGCATTCTTCTTCGAGTTAAATTCTCTAGTGATTCCTATGATGATGCGGCCCTCTACTTCAGACTAGATCCAGGCTTTTTTTATTTATTTATTTTATTATTCTTTAATGCTAAACATCCGAATCGGGGCTAGATTGAAGTATGAAGATAGAGACTTCCTAAAATATTAAGCGGGGAATCTTACTCTTCAAAGCCAAGTCATGTAATCACGCTGATGGTAGCTATGAGAATAAGTCTAGGGTCCACAAGCAGACAAATTGTGACAGTCCATCCTTGATGCGGCAGTCCAGTCAAATCCTCTTCTCGTATTGAGTATTGTCAAATTACGAACGTTAATGTTATCGATTGATTACTGGGTGTATGCCGTACACTAAACATGACCTAGAGTCTTCTCTGGCGGAAAATTACTCCTTTAGGTCAAAGAACTGACGGCACGTAGACATAAAAAAGGTTGACACGTGTGGTCTCGTTAGAC
The DNA here is from genome assembly GCA_033675545.1 of Elysia crispata. Taxonomy (NCBI): domain Eukaryota; kingdom Metazoa; phylum Mollusca; class Gastropoda; family Plakobranchidae; genus Elysia; species Elysia crispata. Next base: position 706,381 of record JAWDGP010000422.1, read on the forward strand.
ATGCCTTACTCAGAGACAACCGTGAGTAAGAATGCAATGAAGAATGTAGATAAAATACAAAGCTAAGAGAAAGAGGGGAGATAGAGAGAGAGGGAGGGGGCGCGCTAACATCTTTCATTTGAGGAAAAAAGCTGGATCCCTTCATTTCAACGTTGTCACGTGAGAAACAAAATAATAACAGGGCAGGTAAACTTTCAAAATTAGTTTCAGGTGTAAAAATATACTTTTCAGCCGAAAGCAATTCGGGGAGGGGAGAGAGAGAGAGAAGAAATATGCCGCTTTAAAAAAATCTGTCAGATGCAATGCATACCATGTCTTTAGATATAACCATCAACAATTCCTCTTCCCCCCCCCCCGAAAACATCTTGTTTTCCTAATTATTGAACGTACGCTGTGAAAGTTTGTCTACCCCTGAAGCACACAGTGCGTTTTGAAACAATATCCGTGTGCGCGGCTGAGACGTACCGCAGGCCGACCGCGCGAGGGTAGAGCGTTTTCCGGTGTACGAAAACTGTACCCAGCGTTTGTTAGTTTTCGTCGTGTGTGTCCGGGAGTCGCGCTGTTTACCTGGACCGGCTGCGCAATAATAGAGCGCCAGTAATGAGAAAAATACAGAGGGGGGGAAAACCTCAAAAGATGAAAGAAAAGGAGCTCAAATAATATGGAAAACTTGAGGTGCCACGCTGCCAGCGGTTTGCTCACAATATAATTTTGTTTGGCGCGCGGCTGAGAAGCAACACAACAATTGTGTCAATATCGTTTCGGGGGTAACAGCGCACACAACAATTGTGTCAATATTGGTTCAGCTCCACAAAAACACATCAACTGTGTCAATATTGGTCTGGCTCTGCCACAGACGTCTTGTTGTTGTTCTCCGAAGACTTGCTCAGTTTTTGATTTTCTGGTGCGATGAATGCCCGGGCTCAACAACGACCTATATATCGCCACAGTGTTACCAATCTATTTTAGGCAATAGTTACGAGTGACGGACGGGGTGAAGACCAGGGGAAAGGAAAAGGAAAGAGATCATAGTGATGGAGAAACGAACCGACAATTAGAGGCTCAAGGCGACCAAAGGTCGTAGATAGGTTATTAAGCAATGTGAACTGGAGAGTGATTAAAGAGGAAAACAAACTTAGAAAAAAAGGGGGGGGGGCGTGGGAGGAGAGGAGAGAATTGAACGTTTAGCTTTTGAAAACAGAAAGTCGAGTCGTCATTTTCTCTCTCTCTCTCTCTCTCTCTCTCTCTCTCTCTCTCTCTCTCTCTCTCTCTCTCTCTCTATCTCTCTCTCTCTCTCTCTTTCTTCTCCAGCTCATCCTTGTTATTGATGCTGCTGCTGTTGTTGTTAGTATCATCATCATCGTGATTAAATTAATTGCTATCATTTCCATTCTTATGATCAGCTTTTTTTTTTTAAGTTTTACAATCCTGCAGACATGAACTTTTCATGCTCTTTACTGTTGGGTGATATCGACCTCTATATGGTTAAAAAGGAGGGGGTGGGGGTTGGGGCACAAGGGGACAAAACAAAACACTCAAAACTTGTGTAAACTGGTGTTTCTTTTTAATAACAATCTAGAACCAGGCTTAGTGCAACCACTGAAGCCCGTAACACTTACAGCCGGTGATAGAAAGAGGCCTTGATACCACGTAATGTCGCGTCTATCAGGCAACCGATAGGACTTAGGCGACGTATTTAGAACAGATTTTAAAGCGAGCATCAATAAATGCTGAATAATTGTATCCCAACTGGCGTTTTTCACACTGACCGATTGCTGACCGCTATGTGGCTTTTAAGCGGACGGTCAGCCTCAGGGGCTGCCCCTCTCTGGTCACCCATACACAAACACTGTGACACTGGCCCGCACCAGTACCATCTTGTTTAGGAGGCCTGTTCATAGGTGACGTAACATTATTCAGATGGGCCAGTCTGCGGGGTGCTAGCCATGTGCGCTCTGTCTCTCTCTCTCTGTGTAAACTCTCTCTCTCTCTCTCTCTCATCTTTAGCTTAATCCGACTCTTAACTCCCGTCTCTCTCTCTCTCTCTCTCTCTCTCTCTCTCTCTCTCTCTCTCTCTCTCTCTCTCTCTACCTCCTTTCCTCTTCAACATAACTTCTAAGTACACGTAGGCTATACATTCAAATACTTCGAAACTCAGATGCTCATGTACACCTTTTCGAAATTTGATAATACAGTGGTACGGTACATCAAATACCGGCACTGGACTGACACGCCAAGAACACGTACATCAGATAATGAGGAGAGTTTTTAATTGTATCAAGTCGGAAGAAGCAAATGAAGAGAGAGAGAGAGAGAGAGAGAGAGAGAGAGAGAGAGAGAGAGAGAGAGAGAGAGAGAGAGAGAGAGAGAGAGAGAGAGAGAGAGAGAGAGAGAGAGAGAGAGAGAGAGAGAATGAGAAGCATTTATCTTGGTGACTCTAAATTATAGATGGCAATTATTTTATCACATTTTAAGTTAATTTCCCACGTTAAATGTATAGCTTTTATACAATGTGTTGTTTGATTCTATTCTTGGACTTCTCTTTGAATTTTGTGCAGTGTTACTCCGGTACTATTACTACATACATGTACTACGTAAGAGATTAAAGAAAAATTTAAAGCAGCTCAGAATGATGGGCAGTACTAACCTTTTCCAGTGTAAAAATGAAGGACAACTTCTAGCTGATCCCATTGATTCACAGTTTTACAGCGGAAATTTGGGTGTGGTACCAATTTTAAACCTTTGTAACCTTCAAATTGAATTACAGTCTCTCCTGCTTCTGCATCTCTAATATGGAAGTATATAACATATTCATGCACACAACCATCACGACTGAAGCTGGCAAGTGTTTGTACTGTTTTATCTTCATTACAACCACTGAATCCATAGAGGAGCAATCTTTCTTGAAGAGCTTCCTTAACAGTGTCAGAGTTAAACTTATTTTTTTCTATGAATGTATCCAGTTCGTCAATTTCTCTGACTCTGTTTTCACTGAGGGCTTTTTTAGTAGGACGAGGAGTTTTTGGATGAGCATGTGATATGGATGATGGAGGTACCTCACCAAAGTTAATAGAAGGAGGCATAGAGGGTATGAGATATCTTCCTCTTCGAATGTGAGGAGTATCAGCGGGCCAGTGTCGACTACATACTCCAATATGTTCAGTCACTTTCTCAACTTTGTTAGGGAGACTCGAAACCCATTTATGACATTCAGTTGGGTCCTTCGGAAAACCATATATAATGACCGTTTCACTTTCTTTCCCCTTCTGACTGGCATAGCCGCTTTTACAGTTTATAACAGTGCATTTTCTTCCCCTAAATAATAAACAGTTACGGAAATAAATAATGACACCGATACATCATATAATGAAATATTAAACTTAAGGTTAAAGTATTGAGGGCACGTTGAGTATCAGAGATATTAGTTAAAAGGACTTTTAAAAAATTTTGGCTCCCACTTCAGCACACTCCCTCTCTATAAAGTGATATCGCAGTGACCATAAAGGGAAAAGCTAATGAAATTTAAAGCATATTTAGATGCCCTTAAAACGTATAATTGCTTATCAATATATATATATATATTAGGCCTACATTGTATGATGTTTGGTGCCACGGGTCACACTCTATCAGCGTGCACACATTTAGAGGAAAATAACTTTTTAAAATCTACACCAGAGCACAAAAAAGAATTCTAGGAATGTTCCACTTTGAAAGCATCTGCTAGAATAGAACAAGGTGCAATCCGAGGGCGAATAACAAAGAATAAGATAAGAAATATAATCCAAGGGAGAATGAATGTAATCCGATAAGAAAATGGCAGAAGAGTTCAGTGAAAGCACAGTTTATACTGCTAAGCATGTAAGTATCAACTGTTCAAACCTCGCGCAGGTGGCTGTTAGCTAGCCAGATGATGGCCCATCTGAATAATGTTACGTAACCTATGAACAGGCCTCCTAAACAGATGGTACTGGCCCGCACAAACAAACAAGGCCGCCCAGGTTATGCTTTCACCGGCGTGGGGTTGACCGCCTCGCTGATCCTTGTGACGTAACCTCCCCCAATGCAGCACACGGCTGAGGTGGGAGGAACAGGAAAGGTAGGACAGATATTTTTTAGTAACACGATGGAATATTGGTGATTGGAAAAAAAAAGAAGGGTGTTCTTTTCTACTCTTCATCTTTAGTAATGTACCAAATAGTATTAAGCTCTGCTGGCTTTTCGAGGTCAACAGCAAAAGGCATTACTTGTTTAGAAAACACTTATCGTTCCCCTCAGGATACTGAAGCTTGTGGACACACAAATCATGGCCTTGTCGCCGTTAGCGTCACGCGGTGAGAGGGTGAGTGTGACACGATGACCGTTAGTTCTACACTTCTTTCTGTTGTTTCGCGTCACCTCCGTCTCTCACAAATACAAAGACAGACTTGGAAATTTGTACCTCTCTTCCCTCCCCCCTTTTCCACCGTCTATTACCTTTCTTTATTCACTGTCATACTCTCATTCTTTTTTTATAATCTGACCGAATGTAATGTAGTAAAACTAAGGAGATTCCAAAATATCGTCATGACGAACTTTTCCTTCTCGAGTAAAAATGTGTATCGGAAAAAATAAAAAAAAATGAACCAAATGGATATATCATGTAGGTACAGCGACAAACAAAACTCACCCATGTTATAATTATTATCGTCTTCAATGTCAGACCAGGGCAATCATCTTGCTCGTCTCTTCGGCATACAAAAGCTGAAAGTCTAAATTTTAATAGCGAGCTGGGGTTGCAGAGGATGGGGAGGGAGAGGGAAGGCAGGTAGTTTCCCTCATAAGAACTTGTCTCTCATAAATAAGGATGTGTGAATGTACGTTGGGGCGAAAAAAGGAAAGATAGAGAATCATAAAAACAAAGCTTGGATAATTCGTGTATTGGGGAAGAGGGAGGGAGAGAGAAAGAAAGAGAGAGAGAGAGAGAGAGAGAGAGAGAGAGAGAGAGAGAGAGAGAGAGAGAGAGAGAGAGAGAGAGAGAGAGAGAGAGAGAGAGAGAGAGAGAGAGATAAACAAAGAATAAAGTAAAAGGACGGGGGTGACAATAACGAAAGTTAAAGAGGTGTTAATTTAGGACGGAAGAAGACAGTTTGTACCTACATCACGGCCAAGGGTTTATGTCGATGTGAGAGTTTTTTTTTTCTTATTTATTATGTTTTTCTATTTTATTACGATTAGAAGACTCAGAGTGGATTGTAAGTGGTTACAAGTGTCTCTTTCTTGTAGCTTTTCGACCTTGGCAATGCTATAAAAAAAAAACAAGCGAATAAAAATTGTTGAACTGGATGATGCAACAACGATAAGTTAAAGAACGTAAAAACTGATCTCTTGGATTTCAAAGAGAGTCTTCCTACATTGGCCAGCTCAGTTAATGAGGGGCGGGGGCTATAGAATCTGAACGAGAGACATAGAAATAGAAACCCATAACACAATAATTATTGAGCACAACACAGCCGACAACATAACTGGTCTAACTGTGTCGTGATATCAGAAGCCAAAAAATTATACATAAATATCGAGGCTTCCCAAGTACAGGCCGAGTAGCTGAAATAAACAACCTGTTGCAGTAAGCGTAAAACTGAGCTATATCTTGGCATATTTTGGCAGAGTTAGGACAAAAAGTGCTTTCCGAGTACAGTTCTGTCCTGATTATGATTAAAAGTTAACAAAAATAGAACACTATATCTATCCCTCAACATGCAAAAGTTTTTTCCGATTCGATGATTTGGGCTGAAGTTAAGGAGGCGTCAATTAAAATCCAACCCATTCAATATAACCTTTCTAATCGCTCATAATACGCAGGAATAGAAAAAAAAAAAAGGATGAATGTAAGTGAATTCGCTTGTGCTGTTTCTATAACACTACACAACGAGTACTAATAGCTGCCAATAATTTATAATTATTCATGTGCATGATAAAAACAAGCTGCTATCTAAATGCTGGTCATGGCTAAATCGATTCGATATAAAATAAGCTACTTTTACTATCTATATGCTAGTAATGGCAAAATCGATTCGAAATAAAATAAGTTACTTTTACTATCTAAATGCTAGTAATGGCTAAATCGTTTCGAAATAAAATAAGCTACTTTTACTATCTAAATGCTGGTCAAAGCTAAATCGATTCGATATAAAATAAGCTACTATTACTATCTATAATTGTGCTGGTCATGGCTAAATCGATTCAATTGAAAACAAGGTACTATTACCATCTATATGCTGGTGTTAGAGCCAGAGCTAGCAGAAGCATCTGCTTAGTGTCAGGTTTGACTGCTCACTTTAACAGTCGTTCTAAATTTCAACGCCACAAGAAACTTGCCTCTTGAAGAAGGATGAAGCGCTAAATTCATCCAGATAAAGAAACAGATGACTGTACTATGACAGTTAGTTTGTAGCACGAATGTTAGACATATAAAAAGCTTGTGGCAGAAAGAAAGAGAGGTTTGAAGATAGGGGGGAATAAAAGAAGAGAAAAAGAGTAAGAAAGGATAGTGAGAAAGAGGGCGGAAAAAACTGAGAACATGAGAGAGAAACAGATAGATAGAGAGATAGATAGATAAATAGATAGATAGATAGATAGATAGATAGACAGACAGATATATAGATAGATAGATAGATAGATAGAGAGAGAGAGATAGAGAGTGAAACACACACACACACACACAAAGAGAGAGATAGAGATAGATAGATAGATAGATAGATAGATAGATAGATAGATAGAGAGAGAGAGAGAGAGAGAGAGAGAGAGAGAGAGAGAGAGAGAGAGAGAGAGAGAGAGAGAGAGAGAGAGAGAGAGAGAAGGGTATGATGAAAAGGGTAAAGATTAAAAGAAAGAAACCAAAAAAGAAAAAAAAATTCTGAGAAGTTAAAGGAATTTTGTTTTCAATCCAGCGAGCTTGCAGTTTGATCCTTCCCGCTTTCAAATATAGAGTAAACTAAAAATATACTAATCTACATTTGTGTGTTTCTCTGAGACATAATCCGAGTGTATTGTCGGTCAGAAAGCCGGAATCAGCACTTATAAACCGTCCTCTTCAAGGAACCGAAATCAAGGCCACCGGGCAGATTTCTTCGGGCTATTTCTAGATTAAGAGGCGATCGTACCAGGGGCAGAATTATGTGTGTATGTATGTGTATGTACGTACGTAGGTATGTATGTATGTATGTTTGCATGTGTAGGTGTATATATGTTGGCAAGGTGCGAGGACAAGTTATACAACAACCGTCTGAAAAATAAACAACTTATAGATACACAACAAAACTAATTGTTGGCAACACAAGCATGGCCGGCCGGCTGCAATGAGCAGGAAACTTTCTTTGCTCTATATTTAACCAACTGATGGCCAGGCCAAGTCAGCTGGAAACTTTAGCACACATGCATGACCGACATTTTTTTTTTTTTATTTGGAGCAACACTGGCCTTGCCACACGGCTAGCAGTCTTCACGCGGTAAACAAACAACAATGGCCGACCAGCTGGAGCGTTATGATAGGCTTAAATTTGCTGAAGCGCCTTCGAACAATAATCTCTAACCCAACCTCGTGTTGGTAAAACAATGCGGGTTGGTCGAGATCGAGGCTAGTTTTTACTCGCGGACGAGGCACCGTAAAGGATACAAATATTAAAGTAGAAATGTTAGCAAAATTAAAACAAAAAAAAGTTTCATTTCCTTCCAAGTGATTAAAAATTTGAAATCCTACAAGTTCATGACCTGATGCATATTTTGGGAAAAGGAGGATATTGTTTTTATTGGGAGGTAAGATTATCTCAGGGAAAAATATTTGTTTCGTAAAGGCTCAGTTTCTTCCTTTTCATAGGTTTCCAGAGAAAACGATTACAAGTAACCTTGAACATGGCGTCAATTGTTTGTTGATATCATATCAGTAAATCGGATACAGATCTTCAATGTAGCTTGTCACAATGTAACAGTGGCCATTGGGATAAACAAATACATGGAAACATTGGCTGTTTGAGACCTCGAGCTCTTGTCGCTGAGAGGTGAAGGTCATTGTGTGCGAGATTGAAAACGGTAGATGTTGGAGAGAGAGAGAGAGAGAGAGAGAGAGAGAGAGAGAGAGAGAGAGAGAGAGAGAGAGAGAGAGAGAGAGAGAGAGAGAGACAGACAGACAGACAGACAGACAGAGATAGAGCGAGAGAGAAATAAAAGAAAACAGAGGCAAATAATGTAAAATCGAAAAAGAGAGTACGAAAAAGAAAAGTGAGACAAGCAATCAAGTACACCAAAAGAAAAAAAAAATTGGGAGGAAGCAGTGAGTGCGTGAAAGAAACGGAATAGGAGAGAGTGAATATATTATTCTGTGTGAGAGGGAAAAACGAAACTACTCAAAGAGACAGACATTACAACAAACAATGAGGACACTTTGATGAGAGCTTGCTTAGTGGAGGAGGGAGGGGGGGGGGGGGGTTAAGGGTAAAATAAAGGACAGCCGGACAACTCCAGGAACGGGCTTCGGGGTGGAAGAAAAGAGTGGTACTGGTGAATCGGGGTGAAAGCCCAGCATTGTGGACACTCGATATGACTGACCATTGGGCAGTATGGCGTGCACACACGGGAGTTTCCCGGTCTGTTTTTCTTCCATATTGTCATGTCCAGCAGACGAGGCCGTTGTTTACACACACACACGACCAGTCCGCTGGCTGTGCTCCGGTCGCCAGGGGAGCTAACACGTTTAATGGACGCCATGTTTACCGGCCTGCCAGTGATCACCAAAATTAATAACTTCACTCGAGTTGAATCAAGAGATTAGAGAGAGAGAGAGAGAGAGAGAGAGAGAGAGAGAGAGAGAGAGAGAGAGAGAGAGAGAGAGAGAGAGGGAGGGAGGGAGAGAGAGAGAGGGAGGGAGAGGGAAAGAGAGAGAGAGAAGAGAGAGAGAGAGAGAGAGAGAGAGAGAGAGAGAGAGAGAGAGAGAGAAAAATATTGAGATATATAATTATGTAATTAAGTATGTGTGTGGAGGCCTTCGGGCTTACCGGTCACCCCCCTCCACCTCCCCAGTCCTCCAATCCACCTCCTCGTAACCAAATCTATCTGAGGTGAATGCTCACTGGCATACACTGTAAATATAATTATATAATTGTTTCTAATTCCGAAGAACAATAATGCTTTATAATAGCTCGCACCAAAACTTGTTATTTGTATCGATAATTTGTTGTCGAGCATCAGCATCGAAAACCAAAGCCGCGTGCACTTTTTCCCCCAGGCTATAATAGGATCTAGACACTGGTCGATTAACAAGTTGTTTAGAAAACTCAAAGAGTGGCCGACTGCGTCGTTTCTCTCTTGGGAAGTTGAACATTATTAAAAAAAAAAGTAGAAAAAAATAGCATCTTTTCTTCGAAAACCCTGAACCCTGAACCCTCACAATCATCTACTTTTCCATGATATATTTATGTAACAGAACCTCTCCCCCCCCCCAAAAAAAAAAAAAAAAAAAAAAAAGTTTCAACTGTGGTGCAGCTGCTGACAGTTATAAAGCCTTTCTTTCGCTAAAATAACTTCCAAGTTTGGCTAAAGTTCTGTGAAAAGTTCAATTCACCCCCCACCCACCCACACACACGCGCATACACATTCTCCAGTGAAATGGAAACAAAATCTTCGAATTAACGAAAATAGAAGAAGGAAATCGGGTGAAATTATTATTCGATGTTCGAATGCGAAAAAAACAAAACAAAAACAAGAACAAAAACAAAAACAAAAACAAAAAACATCAAACGAAAAACTACAAAAATAGTACATAATCATCGATCAACACCACCACAATCATAACAATAACAATTACTATAACAGATTTTTTTTTACAGGAATCCTTGACTTTAAAATAGTGTTCATTTTTTTTTCTCCAGTAAGATTCAACTAAAGGATCCCATGCACTGTGACAGGCATCAATAATCGAGAAGCAGATACATTGCTCTATTTTTAGAATTTCCCCGGGCAGCTGAAGGAGGCCATCATTAGTAAAGAAAAAAAAAGCTAAAAAAAAAAAACACGGCTATTTAAACGGGCTCATATCGTGACCAAGTCCAAACGGCGCCACTAAACCGTCAGACTTCTACACCTCGATCAAAAACTTGAAAAAAAAAAAAAATAAAAAAGGGGGAGGGGGGGGGGGAGGGGGGGTTGCTGGTGGCGTCAATTTATGCTAACACCTTATCATCAAGGACATCTTTGAACGATGAAAGGGCCGATAGCAACATCATAACATCATAGTATGATCAGAGAGCAATCGTGGAGGATTTGTACACATCCAGATAGCAATATTAAAACATCATAGTTAGACTAGACAGCAATCGTGGAAGATTTGTACACACCTAGATAGCAACATTATAACATCATAGTTAGACCAAACAGCAATCGTGGAAGATTTGTACACACCTAGATAGCAACATTATAACATCATAGTTAGACTAGACAGCAATCGTGGAAGATTTGTACACACCTAGATAGCAACATCATAACATCATAGTTAGACTAGACAGCAATCGTGGAAGATTTGTACACACCTAGATAGCAACATCATAACATCATAGTTAGACTAGACAGCAATCGTGGGAGATTTGTACACACCTAGATAGCAACATCATAACATCATAGTTAGACTAGACAGCAATCGTGGAAGATTTGTACACACCTAGATAGCAACATTATAACATCATAGTTAGACCAGACAGCAATCGTGGGAGATTTGTACACACCCAGATAGCAATATTAAAACATCATAGTTAGACCAAACAGCAATCGTGGAAGATTTGTACACACCTAGATAGCAACATCATAACATCATAGTTAGACTAGACAGCAATCGTGGAAGATTTGTACACACCTAGATAGCAACATCATAACATCATAGTTAGACTAGACAGCAATCGTGGAAGATTTGTACACACCTAGATAGCAACATTATAACATCATAGTTAGACCAAACAGCAATCGTGGAAGATTTGTACACACCTAGATAGTAACATCATAACATCATAGTTAGACCAGACAGCAATCGTGGAAGATTTGTAAACACCCCGTAGAGTGGCATTTCAAGCCGCAAACACAACAATTCTGATTATCACCCTCGGGATCCCGCCCGGGCAATATTATACATGTATTATATATACTCACAGGCTAAAACAAAAATTATAGCAGTTCTCTTTCCTGATTAGCCTCACTGTGGATGCTAATTCTTGACATCTTCGGCGATACGGTTTTACTTATGCCTCGTTACGGGCAGACTTCGCTAGGGTGTATCATTAGCGGGAGGTGAGTATGTCTAGTGGAGATAAATCGAAGTCATATCTAGCGACAGAGACCTCAGGACAAGATACATCGCGTAAGTGTTTGATACAAATCGATAGGAATATCCACTGGAACAGGGTCGGATCTTCTTAATCTTTTAAAAAAAATCAAAATTCTTTGACTAGGTGTCGATCTCTTTCATTCCATCTATCTATCGACCTATCAATCGATCTATCTATCCGTCTGTCTATGCATTTATCTATATATCTTTCTATCTACCTACCTACCTACCTACCCATCTATATATTAAGCCGTCTATCTATCTACCAATCTATCAATTGATCTCTCTGTCTATCTAATTATCTATCGAACTGTCTGCTTGTCTGCCTGTCTTCTGTCTATCTAACTATCCTACGATCGATTTAACTTTTCATCAGTTACACAGTCTAACGCTGTTTGTTTTCAGTGAATTTTCTTTTTTTTTTCCCTTTCAAATACTACAATCTCACAAAAAAGAGGCTTAAAACCTTTTTGTCTACTCCATTCTATAAAATTTTAACCACTTGTACCCTCATCGTTGCACTGGCATATCCCCTCCCCCCTCCCTTTGCATCTTTTTGTTTTTTTTTTAAACCAAGCTATATCTCTAAACCGCCGCTTTTATCGAGGTACGTGGCAAAACAGTCACAGCCATGCTGGACTTGAGCGATTTAAGCTTTCAGTTATTGTTTACATTACATAACCGCACAAGTGGCTTGTTAGTGCTTTGTTCCCAACCAGGCGGGGAGACCAGAGACCGGACAAACTCAACACAAAGCCCGCGGACTTTTGACCCAAAACTATTGGGCATAGCATTATTTGCTTGCCATCCTAGCATGGTCAAATCTGGTGGTCTATTTTTAGGTATCAGCTCACGGGCAGACCAAATTCAAACTACTGGTACCAAAGACAAACCGATTGGTTTATCTCCAAACCCACATGTTCTCACGTCATCATCAAAACACGGCGTTGTTTTTATATCACGTCAAGCCTAGGATACGGTAAGCAATGATCATATTAATCAAAAGTCTATTTCGTGTGAACCAAATCCTAAATAAAAACTGTCTCAAGAGATTTCCTCTTTAACTGCACAGACCAAACAGCTACACATCTGCTTCTTTATCCGTCCGTCTGTGTGTCTGTGTGTGCGTGTGTCTGTCTGTCTGTTTGTCTCTCTCTGTCTCTCTCTCCCCAAGCTCCACCTTTTCTATCAGATTTTTAATCAGTAATCATCTATTTAAGTAAGACATGAGTATGTTTTCCTCTCTTCTGATGAGCTGGAAATAGCCTAGCAGCTCACACCAAAAACAGACTCGATCGAACCCGTAGAAAAAAAAAGAATTTTAATTCGAATTCTTCGCAGAGAAACATTTTCACGGAACCCGACTCGATCGAACCCAGAGAAGAAATCAAATTCGAAATTCGAATTCTTCGCAGAGAAACATTACAATTTTTTCACGATAAAAGTATCTACACGACCCGATCTGGCACATTTTTAAAATCTCTCGCTGGTTTTAATACAAGATTCACAAGGGGAGACGATCCCACTATCAGTAGCAGACACGCTAAAGCTTTCAATAATTAGATAAAGCTTCCAATAATAGTTAGAACTCTGAGGAGCATAAGGTTACGATTTCGATTAAGAAGGTGTGTGTAAAGAGGGTGGAAGAGAGAGACAGATAGATAGATAGTTAGATAGAGAGAGAGAGAGAGAGAGAGAGAGAGAGAGAGAGAGAGAGAGAGAGCGAGAGAGAAAGAAAAGGGGGGGGGGGTAAACTAACGAAGCAACACGGGACTAATATAACGGTGCACAAAGAAATTTGTTTCATTAATGGATAGTTAGCATTACTTTAAAAAACAACAACAAAACAAACAAACAAACAAAGTAAAAAAAAGGGTGTACTGGAGATAAACTTTGACCCGTAAAGAATAAATTGGCGCTTATCTTATCTTTATTTTCATTTATTTATTTATTTTTGTGTATTATTTTCTTAACTCATCCATCATCATCATCATTTTGTTGTACCCACTGATACAAGTCGGATCAATGCGAGTAGTTAGTAGTGGCGCGATAAGCACAGGCCTGCATGCATAGTCTAATCCTTGGAGCATCTTCCTTCTCTAGTCCAGTCGCAGACTTGGGAGTGGGGTAAAACGGGGTCCGATTAGGGTAGGACCTTTTCTTGCACTCCAACACGGAGAACTAAAATCGTAACGAGATAACCTTCGGTCACAAGATTTAGGGGAAATTATTATTGGACATTTCTAATCTTTCTCCCTTCCTCTTCTCTCCTCTCCCCCCCCCCCCCTTTCCCCCCTTTTTCCCTTTTTTTCCCCCTTCACACACAAACAGTAACTACAAACTGTGGTGATCACGAGTTGGAAGATCTTGAGACAAGTCGGTGCTGTCGCGCTAAAGTGACTTCAAGTCTGTAGGAGGCGAGGGGTAGGTGGCAGAGGCCTGTGACCGAACGGCTATAATTATTATAGAAACATAGGGCTTTGCTATCTTGCTTATGAGCGGGGAAGGGGGAGGGAGGGAGAGAGAGAGAGAGAGAGAGAGAGAGAGAGAGAGAGAGAGAGAGAGAGAGAGAGAGAGAGAGAGAGAGAGAGAGAGAGAGAGAGAGAGAGAGAGGGGGGGAGAGAGAAAAGAGAGAGAGAGAAAGAGAGAGAGAGAGAAAAGAGAGAGAGAGAAAGAAAGAGAGGGAGAGAGAGAAAGAGAGAGAGAAAAAGAGAGAGAGAGAAAAGAGAGAGAGAAAGAAAGAGAGAGGGAGTGTGTGTGTGTGTGTGTGTGAGAGAGAGAGAGGAAGAGAGGAAGAGAGCGCTGAAAGCTTTGTTGGGTTGGTAACGCCCACGACTGACATGACAAGCACGAGGTTGTGAGTTCGAACCCTGATAAGCTCATCATTCTGGTGAAGGTAAAATTGTGTCTCATCTAACCATCCTTGTCCCCAACGGAAAATTCATGGTCTCTGTTTCTATTTGATCGGGAACTTGATTTAAGGGACGAAAAAAAAAAATAAATAAAAGAACTTGTCAGCGGCATGGGTAATCTGACAAAGTAAAAAGAATAGAACAGGGAGAAAAAGGTCTTGATGTACCTTCCTTTTAGCCACATTAAAATTAATGGCCGTAAACCAAGACCCTATCTAGCTTGACGGATGATACTGGTTCTAGCACGGGCTGGATCATCATTCTGGAGTCAGTATCGAATCCCACCTCAGAGGCCCTACCCCTGGCTTCACGGTATAATATTGCCATCGACTTCGTGATTATAAAAGTTGTTCGGGTAAATTGTCAAAAAATGTTCAAACAAAGAAGGAAATATGATTTAAAAAAATAATTGATAGAATCGATTCATGGAAGTAGCAACACCGTAAAGTCTCCACCTCTCGACGTGTTAAACTGGCAGAGCATAAGCACCGTAATGACTAATTCCGACGAAGTATAAAGTGGATTAACTATCAATTGATTTTGTTGTCCATGTAGTGAAGAGAGTAAATACTAGCTGGTTTTTTTTTTCTTTCGTGGCTACGTTCAAAGTCCTGGCAGCTGCATGGGTGGCCCCTCCCCCCCCACCCCCTACCCCTCTCGCTTTGTAAACAAAGCTACAAACATCAAAGTGGAATCTAATTTAAAACACCATCTCGTCATCTCGGTATTGACAAAAGACAGCGGTGCACATGCCTAGCACGTACCGAACTGCGATTTTAACTCTTCTGTCCTTTTTTTTTTCCTTCGGGGGTCGAAAAAAAAAAAAGGGGGGGGGGGGGTTCGTTTTACCTCCTCTCTGTATGATCTATAACAGTTAGATGAGGTTGGAAAAGGACGGACGGATGTGGGGATAGAAAGAGATAAAAAAAGATAGAAAAAAGAAAGCAAGTGGGAAAACGGGAGAGTGGAAAGGGGGGCGGAAGACTGAGGGAATGATGATTTCATAATTAATATCGATTTCATAGAAGACAAAAATTAGCCACAGATGATGGGAAAAAATATTACGAGGCGAAAAGAGGCAGATGAAAAGACGATGGCGATATAAGTAGGAGAGAAAAAAAGCGAATGGGAGAGAAAGAATTATAGGTCCGAAGGTGTGCGTATGAGAGAGTGAGGAGAGAGAGGAAGAGAGAGAGAGAGAGAGAGAGAGAGAGAGAGAGAGAGAGAGAGAGAGAGAGAGAGAGAGAGAGAGAGAGAGAGAGAGAGAGAGAGAGAGAGAGAGAGGAAATATGTCACAGAGAAAGGAATACAGACATTAAGGCACATGAAGGATAGCTCCACAACCAGCTATACCAGGTTTAAAATGCATTGTTTATTTATCGGGTGGGCCGATCTATGTACAGAGGTTCTCGACCACACAGGGCGAAAGATAGATAGAAAAAGAGATAGGTAGATAGATTATAAAGAGATAGATAAAGCAATAGAGTGAAAGGAGCAGAGAGAGAGTGAGAGAGAGAGAGAGAGAGAGAGAGAGAGAGAGAGAGAGAGAGAGAGAGAGGAAGAAAGAAAGAGCGATGGACGCAGATATTGCACACAAAGTACAAATTGAATACAAATTAAGCCTCTGTTTACAGGCCGCAACCAGCTAGCTAAAGAGAGTGAGAGCAAAGAACGAATAGAAGGGCAGAGGAAGGTGGAGGAAGGTAACAGAGTAAACAATCATGAACCAGAGGAAATGAATAAAAGAGCAACAGCCTGGGAAGGCTTTTCTTTTTATTTCTTCTCTTTCTCTCTGAAATATAAATAGCGGGGTAAAAATTTCTACACAAAGAGCATAAAGCAAGCCTTTTCTAGCAGTGGCGTAAGATGTCGAGGCCGTGTAGATTGAACTCAAAATGAGATTAAAACAGAGGCAAGCAAACAGCCACCCGCACACAAGCAAACACTCCGGCCAAGCTGCATGGCAGCAGAGAAAATATATAATTTGGAGTAATGGTATGGGATGAAAGGACGACGCATATTGAAAAACAGTCGGTCTCTCCCCTTCCCCAACCCTTTCTCTCTTTCTCTCACTCACTCGTTTAATTTTCCTTGGACAATATATATATATTTTTATTGCGAGCCTAAAAAAGATGTTTAGCGACTTTAAAGGCATCTTAACAAAGGTTGATTCAATATCACCATTTTGTCTCCGCCATTTTTACAATATTTGTTTATAACATCGCATTTTTCTCCTAAACATTTACACACACCCAATTACACAAACGCATAACGTTAAAACATAACCTTGATCCAATAATTGCAATATACATTGCCGATATCTATATTAGATTGTTAGAGACTTTATAAGAGGACTCGGTTTAAAGATAATTTTAATAGATCGAGAGATCGGTAAATAAATTGATATACATAATTATGAATATAAATAGGAAAAATAGAAAAAAGTCAGAGTGAGCACGGGAGAGAAATTGTGAAAGAAAGAAAGAGAGAGAGGGCCGGTTTTTTTTTATAATTTTTTTTTTTTTTTGGGGGGGGGGGGGGGGGGGGGGAATAAAGATCAGGATCAAGAGAGAGTAAGAGAAATACAGAAAGATAGGCACGTAATATACATAGACAGAAATATAGAAAAAATAAAGATAGTAAGAAGAGAAACGAAGGTGGAAAAGAGTTGAGAGCAGCGAGAGATAGATAGATAGATAGATAGATAGATAGATAGATAGATAGATAGAGAAGAGAGCGAGAGAGAGAGAGAGAGAGAGAGAGAGAGAGAGAGAGAGAGAGAGAGAGAGAGAGAGAGAGGAGAGAGGAAGAGAGAGAGGGTGTGTGAGTAAGGTCAGGTTAAGAAGATCAGGAAGTATGATTCTGATCAAGGCAGTTGCGCAGCAGTAATGCTGAGAAGTGAATCCCAAACACCACTCACAGAAATAATTGAGATAACGACGACAACGAAACCAAAATGACCACACGCCCAAAAGTATGGGACAGCACGACCCGACGGAAGGGTTGTCGAGTGCGTAAGGGGAAGTAACAAAACAGTCCCGTTCACGGAATTAACGATACCTGTGTCGTGGAAACAAAAACTCTATTACCCGTTCTGACAAAGTAAAGACAAGTTGGACAATTTCATTCTGTTGAACTTCTCCCTCCCCCCACCCCCCCCCTCTTTTTTTTTTTTCAAAGCAAGCCAATTATGGGTGCCACGTCTGGAATCAACATGGAACTGTGGAGCGAGAATCGATGAGTCGAATGGAGAGCTTTTCTTTCCTTCACCACGATAACTTTTAAGCCACACTTAAGCAACGTTCAAACCGATCGGACCGTTTCAAAATCAAATAGAATTTAAAATAAAGATTAAACAATGATAATCAAATTATTGAAAAAAAATGGTCGTAGGAAAATTAATATTCCCGGAAAAAGTCAGATAAATGTTCAAAAGCTGATGAATATAATAAGTCATGGTTTTTCGCATCTCAAAATAACGTTCACTACCTTTCACGATATTCATCCTCATCAAGTTCACACTTTCGGTTTACAGAGGCAAAAGCAAAAAAACAAATTGACTCATACAAGACCATCAGCCAAAATTCAGCCTTAAGGCGAAAGTCAAACCAAAATGCAACCTTTAGTAGACCATCAGCCTAAATGCAAACTTTAGTAGACCATCAATCAAACTCCAATTTTTAGAAGAACATCAGCCAAAATCCAACGATTAGAAGACCAACAGTCTAAATGCAACCTTTAGTTTAGAAGATCATCAGCCAAAATACAACCTTTAGAAGACCATCATCCAAAATGCAGCTTTCAGAAGATCATCAGCCAAATTACAACCTTTAGAAGATCATCAGCCAAATTACAACCTTCAGGGGACAATTAGCCAAATGATAACCTTCAGAAGATCATCAGTCACACTCCAACAGCCTATGTGCAACCTTTAGCTTGGAAGGTCATCAGCCAAAGTACAACCTTCAGAAAACTATCAGCCAAAATGCAGCTTTTAGAACACCATGAGCCAAAATGCAACTTTTAGAAGACCATCAGTCGAAAAAAAAAGGAGTTGAATAAAGGAGGAGAGTCAAACATGTGACAAATTAGTGACCAACAACTACCGGATCATCAGTCAAAATGTGACCCACAGAAGAGCATCAGTGAAAATGTTGGCAATAGCAGACCTTCAGCAAGTCAGTGATCTCCAGAAATAAAAAAAAAAGAATACAAAACAAAGAAAACCATGAATCTGACTCATAAACTATCACCCAAAATGTTAACACTGGATGATTGTTATAAAAAATCGACTTACAGCCACCAGCAACAGGTTAAAAATGAGACCATGAGCTAACAATAATTACAATCCATTTAAAAGCATCAGCTGGGTTGAGTTGAAGACCATCATAAAAAAAAAAGAGAATTTTTTTTTGGTTCAAAAAAGAAAAAAAAAAAAACAAGGGATACGACCCCAAATTTAAAAAAAAAATATTTTTAAGCTAAACCATAAAAGACCATCAGCCATTCTGTGACCAAACAGCCCGCGTTGAAATGAAGTGTAAAGGTTTGTGAGGGTCCTTAAGAGGGAAGTGAGAAAGGTCCTGAGTCGTGTGATGTCGACAGTCATGTTGTGTGTGGATGTGAGAAAGATAGGATGTTACACTACAGTATGTGTGTGGTCCTGTTGTTGCCTCTGGTGTCAATATTTGCCCCGTCCGGCGCTCAAGACGCATATTAATTAATGTTGTGAGTATGTTTGCGAACTCTGGTATATATGTGTAGCAGGAGAAGGGGCTGAGTGTGCTGAGGAGAGGAGGAGGATGTGAGGATGGTGTTGGGTGATGGGTGAAAAAAAGCAGAGACAGAGATGGATAGTTAGATTGATAGATAAATATAAAGAGGCATAAAGGTAGATACTTAGATTTATAGATAGGGAGTTATAGTTAGAGAGACAGATACATACATATTCTAAAGATACATATATAGGTATACAGATAGGTAGATACACCTATAGCTAGACAAATAAAAACCACGAATAAATGAAATTAATTATGTATACTTAGCAATAGGCGGTAAGTCCAATGATACGATAATAATATGAGTATTGGACAGCGGGAAGTAAACGCAGCCACCAACACTCAATAAAGGTAAATGTATTGCTACATCAGGAAAGAAAAAAAAAAGTTTTACATAGCCCGCTGTGGTTGATGAGATGCGCTCCCATTCAGTTCTATAGAGATATCGGAGAATTGGTACCTACCAATCCGTGGCGAGTACAATCTGTGGACTATAAATTACTAACTCACGGGCCACAGAAATACCAAAATCATCTCTGAAATAACGCGATTTCATTGGCTCTCAAGTTAGGTAAAGGCATGTCGAGAAGGGAAAAACAAAATAAAAAGGTATTTAAAACTTCACATCAAATATATCATACTGTCGATGTCCTCTTTGTCTGTCTGCCTGTCTGTCTCTGTCTCTGTCTGTCTGTCTGTCTGTCTGTCTCTCTGTCTCTGTCTCTGTCTCTCTGTCTCTCTCTCTCTCTCTCTCTCTCTCTCTCTCTCTCTCTCTCTCTCTCTCTTCCCCACCCTCTTCTAAAAACAGAAAAAAAGTTTCGCGTCAAGCAATCAGAAAAATGGACATCATCACACACGACCCTGTTGTTAACGCTAGATTCCCCACCACCCCTTTTTTCCCCTCTCTTGTTTTGATAGCCACTAGCCTAGCCAGCATGAACATTCTCTCACTTAACTCAACAACCTTTATTCATTTCTTATTTTGTTTGCGTCAACAAAAGGTCCTGATTATTAACGCACATGATGGAGGAAGAGTATAGATGAGGGTAAGGAAAAAAATAACGGGGCAGCGGGGTAGAGACTGAGAGAGAGAGAGAGAGAGAGAGAGAGAGAGAGAGAGAGAGAGAGAGAGAGAGAGAGAGAGAGAGAGAGAGAGAGAGAGAGAGAGAGAGAGAGAGAGAGAGAGAGAGAGAGAGAGAGAGAGAGAGAGAGAGAGAGAGAGAGAGAGAGAGAGAGAGAGAGAGAGAGAGAGAGAGAGAGAGAGAGAGAGAGAGAGAGAGAGAGAGAGAGACTTTTTCTGTCCACTGTAGTTGACCAGTCTGCCTAAAAGCACTTCCCCCATCTCCTCTTCCTTGAATCCTCTCTCCTGCCTGGCATTGACGCTGGAGGCTCGCCAGTCAGCAACGTCCGGTCCAGCCCTGGTCGTTTGTTTATTTTGCTTTGGGCTCAATGTTTACAGCCCCTGATGCGAATAGAGATCCCTTCATTTTCTCTGATGACGCTGCTACTGGACATTGGGCATTGGGCATTGGGCATTGGGGGGTCTGTTGGCTGACCGCTGCTGCTGCGGCCTGGCTGCCGCGGTCGATGCCGTTTGTTTGTGTGTCTGCAGGCTGGTCAGTCAGTGATTGTGCTGGTGGTCAGTCCATTTCCATTTAGCCTGACTGAACACCCCCCCCCACACACACACACACCTTTTTTCCCCTTTCCCCATAACAACACATACCACTCCCTGCCTCAGGAATAAACCCATTCTATGGTAACAAAAACAGTTCTCTTTCTCTTTCTCTATTTTTTTTTTATCTCTGCTACTCTCCACCACATCTCGTGCTAATATAAGAGTTTCTCTCTCTGTCTGCCTCTCTCTCTCTCTCTCTCTCTCTCTCTCTCTCTCTCTCTCTCTCTCTCTCTCTCTCTCTCTCCCTCTCTCTCTCTCTTTCTCTCTCTTTCTCTATTTTTTTTATCTCTGCTACTCCCTACCACATCTCGTGCTAATATAAGAGTTTCTCTCTCTGTCCGCCCCCCCCCCTCTCTCTCTCTTTCTCCCTCTCGCTCTCTCGCTTACTCTCTTACTCACGCGTCTTCCTCACTCCTAATGCTTCGTTATTTAGAATTTATGAAACGCGATATGATGGTATTACCCAAACAGTACAGAGTGCACCATATGCAGATTAATTAAAGTGGAATACATATCGGCCATGATCTGGATAGATTCTCTAATAGAATTATTTATATTTTGATTGCCCAATTCTAGGGCGCCTTTTCGTTTTCAGCGAAAAGTGTGTCCTAATGCTTCTTAATTTTAACGCTATGACTGACATAGCTCGATCAAGAGATTTTAAAAACTCAAAAGCAAAGCAAAAAAAAAAAAAAGAATGGGAGAGAGGGGAGGGATGAAATATGTCGCAAAGAAGAACATTTTATTCTTTCTGTTTTAACAAAGCCAGAGGTTTCTATTCAGAATTTAAGACATTTTATTTCCTCTGAAGCCCTTCAAGCAAGAGGATCCTCAGCTCATCTTCCCATGGCATGAAGACATGACGATCCTTAGACCATCCTCCCATGTCATGAAGACAAGACGATCCTCAGCTCATCTTCCCATGGCATGAAGACATGCCGATCCTTAGATCATCCTCCCATGTCATGAAGACATGACGATCCTTAGCTCACTCTCACATAGCATGAGTCTAACTTGGAATCGAATGTCCTTTCAAACACAATGGCTAGGGCTTTAATCACGAAGCAATACATTAATTTTGTCCCTCCACAAAGAACAATCGACATGTAGGCCAAAGTAATGAGGAAAAGACAGTTTTAAATAGTGCGGCGGCATTGCATCGGTTTATTGCATGATGCGCTGTTCGTGATTTCACGACCAAAGGTCAGTCTGAAAGGGGCTCGTTATTCAGACGAAGACAAAGTCTAACTTGTCTCTAAAAATAACCACGCTGGTAAGCAACGTTGAAAGATGGGCGAGATTAAACGGACAGAGGCCGGATATCAGCCTGACCAATCAGCAGGCGTGGTCAAGCATGGACAGGGATTAGGATCTTCTCCAAGAGAGAAAGAGAGAGAGAGAGACAGAGAAAGAGACAGAGAAAGAGAAAGAGAGAGAGAAAGAGAGAGAGAAAGAGAGATAGAAAGAGAGAGAGAGAGAGAGAGAGAGAGAGAGAGAGAGAGAGAGAGAGAGAGAGAGAGAGTAAATCCCACGAAAAAGTATGTTTGTAAGGTCTGTCAATGGACCAAAAAATATAAATAAAAAAATAAAGAAATACGACCAGGAATGATTTTAACGCATCGCAAAGCATAATATTTTAATTACTTAACCCCAAGAGAAAAAAAGAACCAAATAATAAGAAGGAAGTTAAAGAAATAAGTTGCTACATAAAAAAAGTCCACCTAACATGTCTAGTTCTATTGGCACCACAAAATGATGGAAAAAAAACAAACCAGACTAGATATTATTTCCAAAGGATTGATATTCAGCCGATTAAATTTTTTTTTGGAATTAAAGCAGGCAATAACGAAGATAATGTAGAGAGCAGTGACGATAATTAGAATAATGATGATGACGGTGATGATAATGCTGCTGCTTATAATAATGACGATGATGGTGACGATGATGATGATTATAATGATGATGATGATGATGAAGATGATGATGATGATTTTGCTTGTAATAATGATGATAATAATGAAGATGATGATGTATGTTGATGATAATGGTGGTGGTGGTGGTGGTGATGATGATGATGATGATGATGATGATGATGATGATGATGATGGTGATGATAATGATGGTGCTGATAATAATAAAGATGATGATGATGAAGATGATGATGATGATGATGATGATGATGGTGGTGGTAGTGGTGACGATAATGATGCTGCTGATAATAATAAAAATGATGATGATAATAATGATCTTGGTAATGCCGCTGATGGTTGTGACGATAACAATCGCGTTCATGATTATGATCGATGACGATATAGTAGAAAGCCATCACGCTGGATGTGATGGAGAACAGGACAATTTAAAAAAATCATCGATCATTCATCACATCCAAAGGTACTGGAAAAAAATTCTCATAGCATCTCATAAAAAAATAGATAAATCAAACCAAAAAGGACGTCCCGTGAAAAAAAAAAAAAGGGAGGGGGGGGGGAGGAGATTAAAGAGTTTATAAAAAGGCGATAATGAAATAATGACATAAATTGTGATGAGAAAATTGGTGCTTGTATTGAAATTATGAACCCGACTTGACGGGGGAGTTAAGAAGTGAAAAAACTTTAAAGAAAAAAGGCGTGAAGATAACAGGTTTTAAAGTTTGTTGTTTCCATTTGCTTGAGCGTGTCATCAATGGACCTACTCAATCTCAATCACTGCTATTATTTCCACCTCAGTCACGACGTGAATCGCTTAGGGAGGCTTGACATTTGCAGTTGAGAAAAATCAATTAAAAATCACTTCATGACACAACACCACTTCGAACAGTGCTTTGGAATAGAATTTATAGAGTTTATTAAAAAAAAAATTAAAACAATTAAAATTACCGAAGCGACGCTTTGAAAAAACAAAAGAGGTGGGGATTGGTGGGTTAAAAAAAAAGGTGTGTGTCAGGGGGTGGGGGGAGGGGGGAGTAAATTTTCTGATGAAGATGAACCGTTTGATATTAAGAGTTTAAGTGTTAAGTCATCACGTTCCGAAAGCCGTTAGATAGACAACATTCAGATCTGGGCTAATCTAACCAATCGGGCAATCAGTACATGTTAATAATGACGCCGAGAGAATTTTATTGTCTGAGTAAATGTTTCAAAAGTACAACATTTTAATTAGGCAGAGGTTCGCTATTTGTTCTAGCGAATTTGATCACGGAGGAGGGGGAAGGGGGAGAGGAAGAGGGGGGGGGGGGGGGGCAGGAAAGAGGGGGATGTTTCCTCTTCGCTTTGTGTGTTACAAAATCCTGGTTGTGCGATCATGAAAACTAAGATATCGAACTGGGAAAGAACTTACGATTACAAGCTCATTAACTTTTGTTAGTTCGAAAGCAAAATGTTCGGGAGATAAAGCAAGCTAGGAAAATCTTTTTTTAGAAAATAATGCCTAAAACATAATTGCCTCAATTTTAGGATGAAGTCTCGAATTTGACTAGCAGTCTGATGCCAGTATTGTACCCAGATAACCCACAAGGAAAATCCACGAGAAAGTGTGCGAAGGCAAGAACACAGATGGCACTGTTACACAGAACTCAATAATTAGTAAGTTATTCATTGGTGTCCCTTTAGTCAATCTCAAAACTTTATTGTGAAGAAGGAAAAAAAAGGACAATTAAAAAAGCACCGCACTGATTTATTCACTCTTGTTTTATTTTTATTTTTCCTGGCCATCGACATCAATTCGCTCAAAACGAACTATTCCATTTATTATTTACAATTCTGAGAAAAAAAAATTATAATCTGCACTAAATTTATCCTGTCGAGAAGTTCAGAGAAATGTAACGGTCTTATTATTCATGCATTTGAATGTAACGTTGATAGGTAATCCTTTTGTTAACAACTCCCAAATGATTTTTTTTTAATCCTTGCAATTATTTTCTCAGAAAGTTCTGGTGATTTCCAACAATTAATTCTATTGAGAAACCCAGCGCTGTAATCTCCATCATAATTTGAATGTAGCATTGGCAGCCTCGACTCAATACTTCGGGTCAAACTCGTAGGACCGTCAGCAATTTTTTAGAACTACTTCTAGTTATGATTGTTTTTGACACAATTTGAAAAATCACTAAATCTGAATCGAACAGAACAAAGATGTATGATTTTTTTCTCGTTATACTTCTTTTTAAAATTTATGATGGCATTGGGTATCTCGCAAGAAAACATTGGAAACCTGATGGTTCACCTCAACAATACATACCAGGTGTTGCTAAGGGTAACTCTGTGAGTCTGTGAGTTCTCTGACAGAACACAGATGTCAGGGCGTGGCGTCCAAATTACAAGACACATAGATCTAAAGCCTCTCATGTATATTGTGTATATGCGGAAAACTTTGGAAAAATTGTTTTGCTTTTTATTATTATAGGTTTTTTTTTGCAGTTGGACCAAGAATATAATTATTTGCAGTCTAAGGAAGGTTGTTTCACTTTTGTTGTGAACGTTTTTAGCTTCCATGAAGCTGTTATTGTTGTTCTTGGTGAAAATGATGATGGTGATAACCTTGATGATTATGATAAAATACGGAGCAAAAAAAAAGTGTGTGTGTGTGGGGGGGGGGGGGAGAGGGAAGGGAGTAGATCGTAAAGAAAACCAGAGAAAGAAAAAAAATCGGTTCACAAAATAAAAAAGAAATATATCATAATACTTAATTTATGTTAATCCATAACTTTTGCTGCTACAAACTTTTACCCTACACATTCACACAATATAAGCTACATATCATCTTTCTTTGACTCCTTTCCTTCTTGCCCACCCTATCCCTCAACCCCCCCCCCCCCCCCTCACACACACCCACTTTTTTTAAAATAAGTTGCAGTAATAAAATTGGGTACCGTATCAGTGACGAACTTTATAGCCTCGTCTATGGCAACTTTGGCTGGTTATAGAACGGAGGCTCTGTTCACAGGCCATGTCCTATACCTCCACTAAGTCCTTTATTTATTTTTATCTTTATTTTTAACCACGTTAACCAACATTATATTATTGTAAAACCGCGTACCCACAACAGCTGAACCAAGGATCGTGACAAAATCGCGCTGAATTGCTAACACCAGATCTCCCATTTTGCCCAATTAGACACTGCACAACCGTGCATACTCGACTCGTCTTCAATCCAAAACACATTTTTTTCCCTTTTTAAATAGCACATAAACATCGCTCCTAGATGCGCTGTTCTTATTCAAGGCTGCAAAAGTTAAATGCCGCTTCATATCACTGAGAAAATCTACTATTAAAACCGATAGAGAGAAAAACAATCGATGCGGACTTCCTGAAAAAACCGCTCCTCAAACACGAACGTATCCAATTTGCCGCAACTACCAACTCCAAGCTAAACGCTTTGATTGTAGGTTTATTATGTCAATTTAAAAAAAAAAAAGCTTACAACCTATGATCATGACTTCTCGATGCTTCGCATTCGGTTAGAGCAAAATGTTTGCGCCTCTAATTGAAGACGCTCCTTTAGAACTGCAGCTATTAATGCACACCTTAATTTCTACAGTGAAATATTAGTCGTTGCCGTAAACTAGAGTGGTTGTAATTACACTAACTGCCTTCGCGGCGTCACTAAACCAATTGAATGTTATGGTTGCGCCGACTGCTTAAATACAGGAAAACTAACGGAGAAAACAAGAGAGGTAGGATTCGACGGAAAAATACAGTTCACATCTTAGAAATGTCAACCATGACAACAGCGAGCAGATGAAAGAATAATGGTAGCAGATTAATAATAATAATAATAAAAAAAAATAACGGCTGAGAAATCAGTTATAAAAACAACACCTATAAGAAAAAATGAGGGAACATTCTTATTCTCAAATTTGAAACCACACGATAAAGAAAAGATAAAGCGTTTGGACTGAAATCTCAACGATCCCATTATTTTTATCTACTGTGATTTTTTCCCCCCAGAATTTGTAGAATCGATGACCGATTAACTCTTTGCAAGACCAATCGACATAGGTGAAAACATTGATGGAGGCGACTGAACACATTTCCAAAGTAAAGATTCTTAGACTTTCGTGCGGTAGCTTTGAATCACGCATCGGTGGGATTAGAGGAAAAATGTTTTTCTTTTAACCACATTACTGCTTTAGTCCGTCCACTACAACAATGGAGCTGTGCCATAGCCTCTGCCAAACAGAGAACGGCCAAATCTAATGAGGCTTTGCACTAGTGTCCAAATCTACGATACAAATTTCTTGGCAGTAACTTCTGGCTATTTTCTTCAAGAGTTTTACAGTTGAAGTGAGCGAATTGCCTATAGAAACTCTCTTTTGATTCAATCAAACCTAGATAACAACATCCTCCATACCTGCCCTAGATCTATATGTGCATTACTGTTGATCCACGGTTTATACAATTAGAACAGATCTAGGTTTAGCAACTGACAAGCATCATTAAATCAATTTACTTGAATCAAGATTAAGAAGGAGGAACTGGGTAGGTGTGATGTAACTTCCAGATCTAGACCTCACTAGGTTCAGCCGAGAGAGGAGGGAAAAAAATAACAATCCTGTGAATTTTCCCAAATGCGATGTGGATATAAAAAGCTTTTCTTCCCATTAAGCTGCTCTAACTTTTTCAAGCATTAGATGAAGGTCTTCTGGAAGTTAGCCCTCCTGGACTATAGTGTAATATTGGGTTCTTTCAGAAATTTAACATACCCTAAGTTTCCTAAGGAATCTGTATAGAAGAGGAGAGAGAGAGAGAGAGAGAGAGAGAGAGAGAGAGAGAGAGAGAGAGAGAGAGAGAGAGAGAGAGAGAGAGAGAGACAGAGAGAGACAGAGAAAGAAAGAGAGAGAGAGAGAGAGAGAGACAGAGAGAGAGAGAGAGATAGAGAGAGAGAGAGAGAGAGAGAGAGAGAGAGAGAGAGAGAGAGAGAGAGAGAGAGAGAGAGAGAGAGAGAAAAGATGTGAGAGGGTCTTTAAACTGACGCCAGATGTTCTTGCACAGCAACCACTTGGCTGATTCTTCGCACTTAAGTTTTTACCCTATTACCGTGACAGAGCAGTCCACTTACCTTGGTGCCCCATGCCGGCTCCAAACGGTCCCTGCTGGAGAACCGAGGCCACGGCGAGCTGTCTCTGGACGAGCTGGATCTGCTGCATGATCTGTTGGTGCTCCATCAGAAGCGCCTGAAGACTGGCCGACTGGTGCCTCTGGTGACGGCCTGACCCACTTCCGCCGGAACCGGAAGATGTAGTGCCGCCACCCGTGGAGGTTGTGGAGGTATTTCCGGCGGTGGCGGAGGACGCTTGCGTTGTGTTGGTGTTGGTGTTGGCAGAGGATGAGGGCGGCGAGTGTGGGGGCGGGGCCTCTTTCATGAGCTGTGCCTGCTGCATCAGATTCAGCTGGAGTTGGTCATTGAGAGCGTGAAGGAGCTGCTCGTGCAGTTTCTGGCTCTGGGCCTAAACAGACAAAACAAATAACATATGGATTTATTTGCAACACAATCAATTAAAAAAAGAAAAAAAAAAACAGAAAAACCCAAACCTGCTAACTCCCTATGTGTATATCTGTCTTTACATTTTTTCTCTTTTCTCTAAAATACTTTCTTTCCTCCCTTCTATTCCTCTTCATATTGTAATCTTTCTCCTTAGAGCGCAAATGGCTATGGGGTTGAAAAGTACGCCTTGATATCCGCAAGGACCTACACGGGCTCAAATCCCACCCCATCAATACCGGTACGGCACTTTAGGATCTTACCTTTTCAGTTCTACTCTGCTAGACCTGGGCTTAAATTTGGTTTGAAAAGTAAATTAAAAGCTAGAGATCATTGCCTTGTGCAAACAAACTAAACCCTCTGTCACTCCAACTCCCTCACCTGTTGTAAAGCCATCGACTGCTGCTGCATCATGTGCTGTAGCGGAGGCAGCAGACCCTGTTGCTGGACCAGCTGCTGAAGCTGCTGCGGCGTCATCCCCTGCTGGGCCGCCAACATCATCATCTTGTGCTGCTGTTGCTGTAATTCCATGGAGGCGTTGGACGCGGAAGGTGTGGTATTGCTTGAGGACGGAGCTTTCGCTTTTCTCTTGGCGGCTCCGACCAGGGCAGGACTCGACTTCTCCCCGGCTAAACTGGCAGGCTGCAAGACAGACGAGCAAAAGAGAGTCAAAACATTGTGAGAGAGATGTCCGACTCTTGACATTTCAGCAAACGTATTGTTGTGTGTAACAACTTTTTTTTAAAAAAGTATACTCAATAAATATTTTGGCTTGGTGAAATTGTTTCATAAATACATTCAAGTCGTCCTTGAATTTTTTTTTCCAACTTCTGTCCGGCTAAACTGGCAGGCTGCTGGACAGACGAGCAGAAAAGAATAAAACACTCGGGGAGAGATGTCCGACTCTTCAAATTTCAAAGTAAACATCGTGTTGTTATCAGTAACATCTTTTTTTTTCTCATGATATTCACATGAAGTATAATATCTTGGAGAAATTGTTGCATTAGTACACCAAGTCCTTCGTGATTTTTCCCCATACCTTCGTGGTTATCTATCATGCATTATTTCACGACAGTAATACGCCATAGCTGGAAAAAAAATAAATAAAAAAAGCACTAATTCAGGGTGGACAACATAGCTCAGAACCATGACGTAAAGTCACAGCATAATAATGTTTTAGGATGGATGTTTCACCAGTCATGCTACCGCTCCAACAATAACAAGGGACAACAGTAGAGGCAAACATCACAGATGGTGATGGAGGTCAATAAAGGCCGAAAGAAATTATCGATCTTAAAAAAAAAAATCATCACCTTATTGAGGAGTTTTTATCATTGTCACCATCATCATCATTTTTATTATCATCATCATGGTTATTATTATTATTATTATTATTATTATTATTATTATTATTATTGTTGTTGTTGTTGTTGTTGTTGTTGTTGTTGTTGTTGTTGTTGTTGTTGTTGTTGTTGTTGTTGTTGTTGTTGTTGTTGTTGTTGTTGTTGTTGTTGTTGTTGTTGTTGTTGTTGTTGTTGTTGTTGTTGTTGTTGTTGTTGTTATTATTATTATTATCATTAGAACCTCTCTTGTAAAAAAAAAAATGAAAAAGAAAAACAACGTGAACAAATAAAGGGAAAGCCGTCATGGTTAGGCCACGCCACTTCTCACAATACTAATTGCACACTGCTACAGAGAACCCAAGTCGGAAATCGGCAGATTGGAGGCACGGTCAAGAGCTGACTGGACACCATCAAGGAATTGCTACACTTATACACGGACAGTTCAACTCGAATCAGTAAAGCAGAACGCAGAAAGGACTGGCTCACAGATGACTCTCGC
This sequence comes from Elysia crispata, assembly GCA_033675545.1. Classification (NCBI taxonomy): domain Eukaryota; kingdom Metazoa; phylum Mollusca; class Gastropoda; family Plakobranchidae; genus Elysia; species Elysia crispata. The sequence goes on from JAWDGP010000422.1 coordinate 736,411, forward strand.
AATCCCCGACAATGGTTGAAAGAATGATAAGTGGTTGAGTGAGTTCATCGCCTCTTCTTATTTTCATAAGCACGGCTCCCCGCAAAATAAATAAAAAATATATAAAGATACAAAAAATTCTACACGTTAAGCATTTTGTGGGTTTAAGGCAGATTTAAAAATATCTAAAACACGAATTTAAGAATTTTTAAAGGACATACTTTTAATTAAGAAGAAGAAGAAGAAGAAGAAGAAGAAGAAGAAGAAGAAGAAGAAGAAGAAGAAGAAGAAGAAGAAGAAGAAGAAGAAGAAGAAGAAGAAGAAGAAGACGAAGAAGAAGAAGGAGGAGGAGGAGGAGGAGGAGGAGGAGGAGGAGGAGGAGGAGGAGGAGGAGGAGGAGGAGGAGGAGGAGGAGGAGGAGGAGGAGGAGAAGAAGAAGAAGAAGAAGAAGAAGAAGAAGAAGAAGAAGAAGAAGAAGAAGAAGAAGAAGAAGAAGAAGAAGAAGAAGAAGAAGAAGAAGAAGAAAAGGAGGAAGATTAGGAGGAGGAGAAGAAGAAGCATTATTATTGTTATTGACTGATAATTTAAATCTAAACGCTTTCTAATAGATGAACAATTCCCTGTCATTTCAAGCAACCTTTGCTTTGTCACGCATGACACATTTCTACTAGAATTTTCATGGATTCAAAGACAACGAGAACAAAAACATTCCATAAAAAAAAACAACAAAAAACAAAAAGCTAGCAAACGAAATCCTAATTAAACCTATACAGGGAACTCATATAAGTTTAGATAGAATCAATAATTAATCCACTCTTACCCTTGAATAAAGAGCAAGATGCAATATCGATTATGATAGTAATTTACTTAAAATTAAATATAGCTCATGTATTATTTCAAAGAAGAATATTGTAAAAGAGGCATTTTTAATCCTACCTTGAGGCTTTTTTTTCACTCTCATAATTCACTCAGAAACCGTTTTCAGATTACATAATTATCTTTGCTGGTTGTAAAATTTTACAACTTAGATCACTGAGGTGGTAATTATAACACCACGTTCAAATGGATATACATCTCTCTCTCTCTCCGTCCGTCCGTCCGCTTCTCTATCTCTCTCTCTCTCTCTCTCTCTCTCTCTCTCTCTCTCTCTCTCTCTCTCTCTCTCTCCCCCTTTTTCTCTCCTTGACTATGTCTTCAGGACTATATCTCTCTATTCCGATTTCTCTCCGCCTCTCTGTCTTTCTCTGAATCTGTCTGCCTGCCTTTCTTTTCCTGTCGCTGACACTGTCCCTATCTCTCTATCCCTTTCCCTGTGTGTTTCTCCGTAACCCTCTCTTTCTATCTATCTGTCTGTTTCATAGAAACACATCATTGAAAATGAACTCATGTACACCTTAAATTTTTCCCCTTATTGTATTCTACATGGAGAGAAGTCTAAATTAAAAAACAAAACAAAAACATTTCAGCATTTGGATCACATAACTTTTGTACTTATAAATCCCTCGAATCGTAAAATAGGTTTAGCATGTAGTAATTAGTGTTGTTCATAATTATATACTTGTAATCTAAGCACAGAATGAAAAGCAATAAATGTTATAACCGTAAACAATTAAATGCACAGATTAATTCGGAAAAAAATATACGAAAAGAAAACTGCGTTGCTATGCTGGTCATCTCTCTCTCTCTCTCTCTCTCTCTCTCTCTCTCTCTCTCTCTCTCTCTCTCTCTCTCTCTCTCTCTCTCTCTCTCTCTCTCTCTCTCTCTCCCTTTGTATTTTATGGTCGGAATTAATTTTTATTAACGGTGAACTAAGTGTCCATATGACCAATGCAAATCTACCAATTGTCGAAATTGCTATCGCTAAAAAAGATAAAGTGCTAAAAATCCAGGCTCACATTGGACTGAAAGTAATTCATAAAACATGTAAAGCAGTTGAAACGTTTCAAATGTAAAAGAAAAAAAAACACACAAGAAGTAAAAAGACGCATCATCATCATCATCATCATCATCATCATCATCATCATCATCATCATCATCAGCAGCAGCAGCAGCAGCAGCAGCAGCAGCAGCAGCAGCAGCAGCAGCAGCAGCAGCAGCAGTAGTAGTAGTAGTAGTAGTAGTAGTAGTAGTAGTAGTAGTAGTAGTAGTAGTAGTAGTAGTAGTAGTAGTAGTAGTAGTAGTAGTAGTAGTAGTAGTAGTAGTAGTAGTAGTAGTAGTAGTAGTAGCTGAAGGAGTGGTACAGGTAGCACTATACCTGTATATATAAATACATATATATATATATATTTTTTTTTTTTTTTTTTTTTTTGGGGGGGGGTTAGTTGTTGTCCTGGTTGAAATAATAATAATAATAATTATATCAATAATAATAATAATAATAATAATAATAATAATAATAATAATAATAATAATAATATTGCTTTGACTATTATTATCATTATTAATATTAGTATTATTAAGATACTGTCATATATGAAAAAAAAGCAAAAAAAAAACAAAACAAAAAAAAACAAAAAACAACAAACCAACAAACAAAAACAAAAAGAAAACCGCACTGTCTCACAGTTTATAAAATTACACACATCAGTAAATTATCACATATTGTGTTCAATTATGTTATATGAGATTAAAATATTAAAGTTGGAATTCTATCCTTAACGTTAACTTTTGTTTCGTCTGTCGCAAATGAATTCCAGAACAAAATCTTTTTCCCCCCTACAACAGTTATTTCATTTGTATTGAATTCTGATCCTTTAGCACTTCTTGTTATAATTAAGTACATTTTGTATACTTCGACTGGCTAGGTTGATCTTGTGATATATGATGAAGCTATATTGCAAATGTTTACCGAAAAGTAAAAAAAAAAGCGAAGAGGACGAAGAAGAAAGAGAGACTGTACAGGAGAAAGAGAGAGAGGGAAAGAGAGAGAGAGAGAGAGAGAGAGAGAGAGAGAGAGAGAGAGAGAGAGAGAGAGAGAGAGAGAGAGAGAGAGAGAGAGAGAGAGAGAGAGAGAGATTCAAGTGTTCGAGTATGTTTGTCTTTCTCAACCCTCTCCACAACCTCATCTCCCTCAACACCAGCTACAAGTTCCACAATTCTCTTTATGGGAGAGAGAGAGAGAGAGAGAGAGAGAGAGAGAGAGAGAGAGAGAGAGAGAGAGAGAGAGAGAGAGAGAGAGAGAGAGAGAGGGGGGGGGGAGAAAGTAAAGGAAAGAAGAGAGCTAGCGGGCATCATGACATTATAACGCGCAGGCAGAATGCAGGCAAGTATGACCAGACCGCAGGAAGAACGCAGATTACACGTCTCTCTCCTTGACCTCCGCTATCCGTGGCCCTCGCCAAGGTGACGTAGTTTTGACCCAGTGACCCCAACTGACCAACACTATCCGACAATCGCAACCCTGTTGTCCTCAGGTGTAGAGGAACCATGCCAGGTAATGGTAAAAAAAAAAAAAAAAATTACAACAGCTGTAGATTTCTTCTCTAGGGAAAAAACAAACAAACATGTCGCCATTCTTCGCGTCATAATGGTTACTTACTGACGCTAAACAATTTGTAATAATTGATTGTCCCCCGAGTTACAGCAAATGTGTCCCAAGTGCATTGACATATTTCATGGCTTAGGTCAACCTTGCTCTGATCAGCAGTACAACTAAAAGTATCTTGGGGCGGATCATAGGCGAGGAAACTTGTTTGAACCAGAGATGACGTCATATTTTTTTCTCGCTCAAATCGTCTTGCATAAGTAGTGAAAGTGGTATTCAGGTTTGCTGAGTGTATAACATTTCTCTTGGTCAAGTAATGAGAACGGACGTTACATTATGGGGTCTGTTGTTTTTTTTTCTGCATTAAAGAGGCCAAGTCGATGCTTATGCGTACGGTATTGTCAAAAGCGGAGCCATGACCACCATGAGGGCTTAAAACGTTCCAATAACTTCGATCGGTCCAGCTAAAACCAGGGTTTTGCTCATCTCGCAACCGTGACCTATGAGATGAATTAAAATGGTTTAGCATATGAATTACTAATTCATCTTCAAGATTTTTTTTTATATTATTGTTGTTATTGTTGCTGTTGCTACTAATATCCCTGCTGTTTTTTTCTTTAATAAAGAATCTCATGATTATACTACTACTACTACTACTACTACTACTACTACTACTACTACTACTACTACTACTACTACTACTACTACTACTACTACTACTACTACTACTACTACTACCACTACCACTACCACTACCACTACCACTACCACTGCCACTGCCACTGCCACTGCTACTACTACTACTACTACTACTACTACTACTACTACTACTACTACTACTACTACTACTACTACTACTACTACTACTACTACTATTATTATTATTATTATTATTATTATTATTATTATTATTATTATTATTATTGTTGTTGTTGTTGTTGTTGTTGTTGTTGTTGTTGTTGTTGTTGTTGTTGTTATCGTTGCTGTTGCTGTTGTCGTTTCCATTTTTTTATTATTCCATCGCAGAGATTTTTACTTTAAAAACTTGTCCATGTTTTTTGCTCTAATAACCTGTAACCAATGTTATACAAGTTTGTTTTTTCCTCCCAGAAAATTACTCACAAAACAAGATATGCTCTCGATCGCCTTAAGCAAATCACTATGCATTACTATTGAAAAGATGAGATTAAATTTCTTCCCATTTTTTTTTAAAGTTAAAGCCACATTTTTTTACAAAACAATTCTAGATGTTATTTTCTCGTAATGGGTTCGCACAGTCCTTTAGAGCCAAAACCGCTGGCAAGTCAATAGTGATATATCACGTTGTTTACTCGCACCGACAAAATGTACCAATTTATCTCAAGCAATTTTCTCTCCATATCGAACAAATAATATGTACGGCGTGCCAGTGACGACCGGGCCTTCCCCTTATATGTATTGGATAAAAACTGATGCACGCGCGACGCATACCGACAAAGCTGGATAGTTAAAGAGAAGGGAGAGAGAGAGAGAGAGAGAGAGAGAGAGAGAGAGAGAGAGAGAGAGGAAGAAAGATAGAGAGGGAAAAAAGAGAGAGGGAGAGAGAAAGAGAGAGAGAGGTGGGGGAAAGAAGGAGAGAAAGAGAAATAAAAAAAATAAAGAGATTTAGAGACAGAATGACAGTGAAAAAGAGAGATTTCAAGAAAGAGATTTAGAGACAGAGAGGTTCAGCGAGAGAGAGAGAGACAGACAGAAAGAGAGCTAGAGGGAGAGAGAGAGAGAGAGAGAGAGAGAGAGAGAGAGAGAGAGAGAGAGAGAGAGAGAGAGAGAGAGAGAGAGAGAGAGAGAGAGAGAAAGTTTTGTTTGGAAATAGACGCTGAGCATGCGCCGTAGAGAGAGCTGAAGCACTCGATAACCAGAAAATGACGCGTCCTAATGTCATGTCAAAAGAAAAGATTGAACAAAAAAATATAGAAAAAAAAAAAAACACAATTTTTAACGATTACGGAAAATTTTAATAGGAAAAAAAACAAAAAGAGAAAAAAAACATTGTTTTCTCTTCATGACGGCATGACTGATGTTACTGCAATTTTAATTTAAACATGGTTGCCAGAAGCGGTTTGTTTTTAATTGTCTCCTACGTTTTTAGCTTTTTTCTAGATCCTTGCCAATGTTTTTTTTTTTTAACAATTTTTCTTTGACAGTGCAGACCTAGAAAAAGTTTGCACAGTAGTAAAAGTGGTAAATGAAAGACTTATCAAAGAAAATTCCAAATTATATTCCCATGAATGCCATGGAAAATTCATTCTGAAACTTCTACAGATCTTCATCTAACATCAAAATAATAATCTACAATGATCTCCTTTTCATTTTTCTTGCTAACGTGTCTACCAGAAACAACAAATTCCAATGGCAGCAGTTGAGTAAGACCTCGCGGTCGCCATTTTGGGTGTGAGTGAAATTTATATTGCTGTGCATAAATTTGGATCCAGACCCAACAAGTACAGTCAATGCTCACATAGTTATCACTGCTCTTCATTATGAAAACAGAAAGTTACATGCATAACAAGTCTGTCTCACCACTTGATAATAATTATTAGAGATATAGGTTGATTTTCTGTTCTAAATAGAGAATATATTACAAGGTATCTCAGTCAAACTTAGGAAGGAAAAATATTTTATTTACGAGGCAAAAATTTTGCACTCATAGGAAATGATGAATGATCTGATTTTATGAATCAAACGGCAGAGAGTGTTGTAGTAACCTCTTGTTCACGACTGGCTCCGACTCTTTTCATTTCTTTACTTATTTTAAAAAGAGTCAAAATATATGTAGAGAGTAATGTGATCACAATTAACATAGATATCATTAATATGGGTATCGGTCCCGCACGTTTATTTACGCCCATTCAATCGAGCTTCAACAAATCACCACCGTCGTATACTTTTACTTTTGTTGCCACCTTGAAATTGTTACCTACTAAACTAGATCTACATAAAAGCTTACAGTGATTTGGAAATTTAGCTCTGTAGGGTAAAAGGAAATGATAATTTATCTGATACACATCCTGCACTATCCAACTTAACTTTAAATCGTTCCAAAGCTTTACTTACTTAGCAACATTAAAATTAGCTTGATAGAGATTTGTCTAATAATTACTGATGATTGCATTACATCACAACTCAGTATCACAAATGTACAGAAAAAAAAAGAGCCAGATATTTTGAAGAAAAGAGAAAACGTGGCAGAAAATATTTGCAGTGAACCTGTAATGCTTGTGAATGCAAAATAGGCAAATGAAGCTTAAGGGTGGCGAGTCCCGTATGATAAAGTTAGGCCTGACAGTGAGTTATAACACATAACTTTAAAAAAAATATGAATATGATTTCTTTCCGCTGGACAGTTCTAACATGGGGCAAAAATGGACCAGGCGTTTACTGGCACCATGTGTCACAAAGTATACTGTGAGAGAGAGAGAGAGAGAGAGAGAGAGAGAGAGAGAGAGAGAGAGAGAGAGAGAGAGAGAGAGAGAGAGAGAGAGAGAGAGAGAGAGAGAGAGAGAGAGAGAGAGAGAGAGAGAGAGAGAGAGAGAGAGAGAGAGAGAGAGAGAGAGAGAGAGAGAGAGAGAGATCATAGTGGACACAGACGGGAAAATGCAAAACGGTGATGGGGTCGGGAAGGGTCGCAGACCTGGGCAAAGAGGATAAGATGGGAAAAAGTATCAGTAAATCGCCAATACCAACGTTTCATTTCATTGAATGATCTCTTCAAAGTCAACTAAGTTTAAAAGGTAAAACAAAACAAAAAAAAACCAAATAAACAAAAAACAAAAAACAAACAAACAAAAAAAAAACCAATACATAATACAATAAGTATTCGTTGCTAAATGCATCACAGTTTTTTCTTTATACTTCAATCATTTTTGACTCGTGTGTAATTCCTTCGTACTCTCTCTCTTTTATTTTTTCGTTCCAATTAATTTGATTTCTGTTATTGATCTAAAGTAACAAATGATAGAACGGAGAAGACAGACAACGAAGCAATCATAATTTTTCAGAAAAAGAATGATACAGTCCATTACTAACAAAGTCAGAAAAATCAGGTATTTTTAAGTTAGTTTTCCACCTGAGCCTTGGCATACGATTGAAATAATAATGATAATAATAATAATAATAATAATAATAATAATAATAATAATAATAATAATAATAATAATAATAATAATAATAATAATAATAATGGTAGTAGTAGTAGTAGTAGTAGTAGTAGTAGTAGTAGTAGTAGTAGTAGTAGTAGTAGTAGTAGTAGTAGTAGTAGTAGTAGTAGTAGTAGTAGTAGTAGTAGTAGCGGTGGCGTCGGCGGCAGCGGCAGCAGCAGTAGTAGTAGTAGTAGTAGTAGTAGTAGTAGTAGTAGTAGTAGTAGTAGTAGTAGTAGTAGTAGTAGTAGTAGTAGTAGTAGTAGTAATAATAATAATAATAATGAAAAAAAAACGCCCTTGTTCAATTTCTGCCACAAAATTCTGATTCTGGCATGAAATAAACTATTTAAGAGCTAATTAGTATTAAGTTTCGAAACAGATAATTCAGTAGCTTAAAGAATTTCTCATGGAAGCACGATTTGACAGTGATAGTATAGACGCAAACTCTGTCGCATCTATTACACTACACTGTTATTCATGTCGATATTTTGATTGTTTATTACATTATATCATATCATATTATACCATATCATTTAAAGGTTTAATAAGATAATGCCCTTTTTTGCCTAAATGTAAAATTCGCAAAATACGGGAGTCATAATAATATTTCAATTAATTCATAAGGGACCAAGACCTTAAAATAATCATGTATTGATTTTTATTCCTTCATATCTCCATAAATTGTGTGAACAGAAGAACTTTACTCTGGAGGTGATTTACATCTTCATCTTCTAGTCGTTTGGATATTAATTGAGGCCATTAAAAATATTAAAGATATTGAATTGATATAATCAAAATTCTTTTATCTTGATGCCTGGAATAACAACTGCATTAACAACAACAACAACAACAACAACAACAACAATAATAATAATAATAATAATAATAATAATAATAATAATAATAATAATAATAATAATAATAATAATAATAAAATCGCTAATACCAATTCTAAAAAGAAAAGGATAGGTCTATTCTGATCTATAATGACATCATGAAAACTCTCTCTTGTCTGTCTGTCTTTATCTGCCTGTCTCTCTCTCTCTCTCTCTCTCTCTCTCTCTCTCTCTCTCTCTCTCTCTCTCTCTCTCTCTCTCTCTCTCTCTCGCCCCAACACATTTATGGCAAAAATAATGTTTGTGATGATATCTATATCCTGATTACATAAAACATAACTTTTGTAATATTTTTCATAAAACAATCACTTGTGTATGTTTAATACACTTAAAATATGACATTTCTACATTTCAAACTATTTTTATTCATTCAATGATTTAGAAATCTACATATCGTAAAACTGTGTAGAATAATAAATGCTCCTCCCCCCCCCCCCCTTTTTTTCAATATAAAAGCAATCAGAACATTATGATGAAAGCATACATTAAGTATCACTACTGCATATTATTATTATTATTATTATTATTATTATTATTATTATTATTATTATTATTATTATTATTATTATTATTATTATTATTATTATTATTAACTTCTTTCTACTGCTAGCATTTAAACAATTATCAGCAATAATGTAGAGAGTATACCTGAAATAAAATACCCTTCAGAAACCGAAATCAATTCAGCTAATCATATAGCCAACGTAATGAAACAGCCCACTAAACCTAGATCTAAATTTACCCGGTTTTCATAGGAGAAACCGTTCTAAAATTTTTATCTTTGCAATAAATTAAGTACAAACAGTTTTAAACTGTTCGTACCTAAAACTTTTAGTGTTTTAATTTATTTTTTTTTTAAAGCCATGGTTGATTAAGTAAACCTTAAATTTCGCAAAACGGGGTGTTAAGACCCTTTCTAATCTCATAGTCCATCCAATATGCACTGTATTAATTTTCCCACAGCTTACCAAATAGTCCGGGTAGAAAGGCATCATGCTGGGAAACTCCAAATCTGCGACATTGTTTCTCATGTCGAGCCGTGCCCCACTAGGACGACAAGAGTGAGATCAATTGAAAGCCAAAATTTAAAAAAAATCCTTGAATCACTTGTCCATGTTATTGGTCTCTCGCTTTATAACAGCGTAGAATTTGTGCTTGATAGTCCCAGTCAATGATGCCCTGTCGCGAGCGTAAAGGACGTCACTGAGCACTGAAGACAATTATTATTATCTTATTGCTTCTGAGGTTACTATCCAAGCCGCTTGCAAGTGAGAATGTTGTTAAGCTGCCAGGGGGCGATTTGTGGAATCGAACTCTGCACTGCCCACACGAGACATTGCTGTCAGCTGATCAGTCCTAGTGAATAATTGTAGTCCTAGCTTTTAAAGATTTTGTTCTAATACGTAAGTTCTTTTCACAACAGCATATTACGGGTCATTAATAATTTACCCTTTCTATCACTTTTCTTTTTCTTTTTTTTTTTTTTTTTGTCTCTCGCAATTATAAGTAATTAATTATTTTTCCCATCTGCATGCTTTGATTTTTTTTCTTTCTAATTTGCTAGTAAAACTATAATAAGCCTGATCTTACATTCAAACATAAGCAAAGAATAGAAAAGTGGATAAGAAAAATCCATCCGAGTCTATGAAATATACACAAATTAGATCTACATATATGGCCTCATTTATCGTTATTGCGAGATAATTTACACTCATCCCCATATATTTTGGCCTACACAGAAACAAAATAACGGTGAAAATAACAGAACGCCTTTGCTAATTTGACAATATTACAGACCATAAGGCAACAAAATTCCATAACTTATTCTTTAATCACAAAGATTACATTTCAATTAGATTTTAAAAAACCCGACAGTTTATTAACACGTTTAATTATCTTCTTCTGGCAAAGATTTTATTGTCAGGAAAAAAACAACTCTAGTTTACATTCTGATGGGTTAAAAATTTCAGACCAAGAATCTAGAAAGCTGACAGTGAGAGTATAATAATTGTGCGATATGCAATCGACTCACGGATCTCCTGTGCTAACTGAAGTAGATTCTATATTCTATGTGTGATAAAACTAACCTTATGGTTTAAATAAATAATTGACTTCTAGACTAACCTGTTGTTATCACTTAAAAATAAATGACGTAACATAATTAAAAAAAATGATGCGCATTCATACAGATCTAAAATTAAAATTGCATTAACTCATAGATATTCCAGCATATTGGGAAAGGAAGGTGGTGGGAGTTGGGGGTAAGAACGAAAAAAATAAGGGGGGGGGGGGGAATTATTACCGAGAATTGTAACTTATAGCAGATAGTCAGCGTAGGAAAAACGTTAGACGCTAAAAGACTTGGCAAACATCTCTTGAAATGACGAATGCTCTCAATAGGAGGGGGGTTAAAAAGGGAGGCCTTTTTCCGAAGCAAATCTCCTCTATCTATCTTTGTAAAGAGTAAAAAAAAAAAAAAGAGATTCCTCCCTGGCCTACCTTTGCTTCTAGCTTTATTACATTCGTTTAATTTGTAATAAGGCATAAAGGCCCAGCTTTCAATATGCAATATGCTTTTAACAGATGCATCTGTCAATTTTGTTTATCATGACCATGATTTTTCTTCTAAATATATATTTTTTAAATGAATCAATCTAGACTCTAGATCTAGAATCCAAAGATTTTCAAGAAAACGCGACCAATTCAAAATGTAAACAATCCTCTCGATTCATTTTGAAGATTTTTTTAAAAAAAGTCTTTCCAGGAAGTTGAAAAGTAAGGGCGTACAATGGTCTCGTGGTTTCACTCATTCGATTATTATTATTTTCATTTTTAGCATAATTATTACCACCACCACCACCATCACCACCACCACTACTACCACTACCACTACCACTACCACTACCACTACCACTACTACTACTACTACTACTACTACTACTACTACTACTACTACTACTACTACTACTACTACTACTACTACTACCATTATTATTATTATTATTATTATTATTATTATTATTATTATTATTATTATTATTATTATTATTATTATTATTATTATTATTATTATTATTATTATTATTATTATTATTATTATTATTATTATTATTATTATTATTATTATTATTATTATTATTATTATTATTATTATTATTATTATTATTATTATTATTATTATTGCGAACTTCGCAAGGAACTAATTCATTAACCCTGAGACGAACTTTTCTACGAATAGGCCAAACTAGTCTCACTGCTATAACTGATTTAACAATTGATTCATGACTTACGAACTTTTCTGTTCTAGAGCTGTATCGCACAAATGGTAAAAATAAACCATCTAAAAACTAGATTTCATTGATAAATTAAAATCACAAAAAAAGAGAAGCGCACAGTGCAAAATGTTCACAGTCCAAGATAGTCTGCTGTCGATCACTTATCATACAATTAAAAAAAACAATTTTGGATGCAGACTAATTAAGGGAAGGGTCAAAGCATAGAAACATTAAATTAAGCCAGCACTGTATAAAGCCTACGACAGCAGAAAACGAATCCTAGCGAAGCGATTTCCTTCCGATTGAAACACCAAAAAAGCACCAAAGAGAGAAAAGTGTCCCCAGTAGTTTGTTGTAAACTTTTTTGTGTATGAAACTGGTAATCATTCCAGATATATAGGTGCTTCATTGCGCGATCGTGCCACGGGGGAAGAGAGAGAGAGAGAGAGAGAGAGAGAGAGAGAGAGAGAGAGAGAGAGAGAGAGAGAGAGAGAGAGAGAGAGAGAGAGAGAGAGAGAGAGAGAGAGAGAGAGAGAGAGAGAGAGAGAGAGAGAGAGAGAGAGAGAGAGAGAGAGAGAGAGAGAGAGAGATCTTACTGACTAAAACTGGCGATTATGAATGACGGACGGAGAGAAGAATCCCGCGAGCGCCTCTTGCGCGGGATGGTTTGGTAACTAAATGCCCCTGTCTGCGGTGACAGTTTACAAGCCACAACACCCACACCCACACACACCCGTACAGTCATAGACACTTCCAACATGCATGGATTCCCCCAGCGCCTGCCTGGAATGGGACAGTCAGAGAGAACGGGGACCACCGCGGATAAGGCTCGACGGAGAGAGGGTGCAAGAGTCAGTCAGTCACTGCACCATTAGCAGCAGCAGAAGGCCAGCAGCAGGCAGAAACGGCCTCGTCTGCTCTCGTGATCTGGCAGCGCGGCGGGCAGGCAGGGTGCACGCGGGACGGGACGGGACAAGAAACGCCAGGCGGACAGACAGGGAGGGAGGCATTCCGGGCGGGCGGCCCACAGCAGCGCATCATTCGTCGTGCATGAGAGCTCTCCGCGCAATACCTTCCGTCTCCCAAGTTCCTCGCATCCATTCCGACCTGATAATCTTGCTCAGTGCTCACGGTTCCGAATGGAAAGTTCATTTTGGGGGAAAGACGGAGATAGATAGAGAGAGAGAGAGAGAAAGAGAGAGATGGAGAAGAGAGAGAGTCAGAGAAAAAGAGAAAGTCAAAGAGCAAGAGACATAGACAGAGAGAGAGAGAGAGAGAGATAAAGAGGGAGGGGAGAGGAGGCGAAGAGGACAGCATTTGGTGCGCCGCTCACGGTCCGACTTGAAACCTATGTGGGTGGAGAAACCGAATTGGAAGTGAGCGAAGAACCCTGTAATTTGTCGGGTCGCGAACATAGATCTGCGCCAATGAGTGGCGAACAAAGTTCTCCCCTCCCTCTCACCTCACCTCCTCCTATCTCACGGCATATCAGTTCCTCTCCTTCTAACATCACAACTGAGATGGAACTTTAAAAAAAAATGAATTTGAAAGTCAGGCCAGGATAAAAGTTTCCTCCTCTTTTTTTTTTTTCAAAGAGTTATCAATTTTACTACAATCAATAGTATTATCATCAGGTTTTATTTATTTATAGATTTTTTTTTTGTTAACTTGGCTCACAGGGTATCATAGTCATGCCAGGAGTGTCGAAGCAAAATGGGTGATGTTCGGAACTGACTCATAGACGGCGTGCACAACAGTTCATCGTTACCACTGTCTCCAGCAAAGTCTGCAGGTCCTTTGATCACATCACAGTATAGTAGTGGATTGGCTATTTCAGACGGTAGATCTAAAAATTGGGCCAATGATCACGCATACATATCTTTAGATTTAAACTCTTGAAATAAAGTTAGTCAAAACTTTTTGGGAAAGAAATTTCGTCTTTTGAAAGATAACACACTGGTAAGCACACCCATATTTTCTTTGATTTTACTTTTGTCGGATTTTTATTAATAACAAGAATAACAAGTTTGGTTAATCACACACAACTTCAGTGAATTTACCAGCAATAGCAGCTTGGATATTCCCACTTTTTTTTTTCGTTAAGCCAGATTATGAAAATGACATAGAGAAGATAGCTAAATGAAATATCATTGAAAATACTGTTTTAGCTGATTAGCTATTATAGCCCTCAGTAGCACACACACACACACGAAACCCCCCAAAAAAACCCAAACCAAATCATTAGATTGCAAAATTTTATTTTACTTCCCATAAAACTGACAAAAAATGTAACGAACGCAAAACAAGCGGATGACACTACAGGCAAAAAAGCCCGGCGCTCCGAGATACGGGACACAACTCATTGTTGGATTCCGTGACAGCTAGAGGACAACATTATGTAACAGTCAAGCAGGAGCATGAAAGACTACGTTCACATTGTCCTACCCTCGCGGAAGAATATCTGCGATTTTCTAAATCATTCTACCGCCACATAAATATAAACTGCCATTTCATCAATCTACCGCCACGTGAATATAAACTGCCATTTCATCAATCTACCGCCACGTGAATATAAAAACTGCATCTCGTCAATCAAGCACCGCGTGAAAATCAACTGCCATCTCACCAATCTAATCGATAGCCGCGTGAATATAAACTGCCTTGTGAATCAACCGTCATGTAAAAAAAAAAAACAACAACTGCCATCTCATAAACCAACCGTCACGTATGTAATACTGATTGCTTTGGCATCAGTCTATCGCCACGTGAGTGTGAAGTTTTTCACATCAATTTTTCTTCAAGTGAATCTGAACTGATTTAACAACAATCTACAATCTTTCCCCGAGTTTATGCAAGATGCCTGAAAATCATTCTGGCACTGCCAAAGGCGTTTAAATTTTGAATTTCTGCAGCAATACTATGTTTATTGATCTATATCGACCACGTGACAAATAAAACTACTTTCACATCAATATATCGCGAATTGAATATGAACTGCTTTCACGTCAATCTATCAACATAAGTAAAAACTTCTTGCAAGTCAGCCATAAAGCATGTAGTAATTACTGTGTTAACTTCTTTAGTAATGCTATAGTTGCCACTCGAAAAAAATGTTTATCAACTATGTTAATAAATTGATGTCAGTACTAAACATTACTATCACAGGTATATCTGTGATAAAATACTTTAATAATCAACATCAGATATTGTATACATCTCTCAATTCATGCAGACTCGATTTGACTCCTGAAACCCAACTTTATAGCTCGAATCTTGCTTAACCTCTCTGGCATATTATTATATTCTAATCCCAATTTTCTCTGTCTCTCTGTGTCTCTGTGTCTCTGTCTCTCTCTCCCTCTCTCTCTCTCCTTAGACACACTCACTCTCCTCCTTAAAATCAATCGTATTTTAGTAATAATTATAATATCTTATTAGGCTATACTATAAGCAAACATTTCTTTGACTTAGGGGCCCCATCCACCATCGCCCTCTCTTTTCCTTTTTTATAACATTTTTATATCTTTCTAACTTCTTTCCTCTAAATCTGTTTATTCATCACAAGCCACCATTTCGTGCTCTCTCTCTCTCTCTCTCTCTCTCTCTCTCTCTCTCTCTCTCTCTCTCTCTCTCTCTCTCTCTCTCTCTCTCTCTCTCTCTCTCTCTCTCTCTCTCTCTCTCTCTCTCTCTCTCTCTCTCTCTCTCTCTCTCTGGAAGCCATAAGACCCCGGGTGCGTACCCCCCCCCCCCTCCCCCCACCCCCCAAACCCTATCCAGCTCGGCGCGGTATTGTGTCGCCGTGTTTGTTGTGGCCCTGTTTGTCTACCGAGTTCATCAAGACACCATTTTTCTGGCGGCGTTGACCCAACCACTTAAGACTGAGGGACGAAAAGGAAAACAGAACCGGCGAGGCCTTCAAAGACCTTCCTGACTGGAGCGGAGCGCGTATTGGTTGAGCTCTTTCCAAAAGGGGAATGAGGGGCAGGGAGGGGGGGGGGAGATGGAGAAGTTGGGGTAGGAAAGGGGGGGGGGGGTGCTCTAAAAGATCACATAATTATGTAGATAGTATGAAGGGAAAGAAAACGAGGTGGGATGATTTTTTTTTCTTTTTTTTTCTTTTTTTTTTTGGGGGGGGGGGGGGGGGAAGCAGTGATCAAGAAAAAGAGTAATCTATTAGACAGCAAACATTTCCACCACCAACCCCTTCCCCTGCCCCCCAAAAAGCTCTCATAGAGAATGTTTCTCTATGCAATCTCTATATCGGAGGTCAAGCCTGTTTACGTCTATACCCCCTTCCCTTAAATTCTTTCTCCCAATCTGGTATATATAACTATCAGGGGTCTTCACAGGAGCTCCTGGACAAAGACACCCCCCTTCCTTTTCCCTCCACTTTCTCCCCCTTTTTCTACCGATGTTCTTAGTTTACTCCGGATTTCTTTGCTTGCTTGCTTGTGTCTAAAGGCGAGCCGAGGGTAGCTGGCTGGCAACAGAAGTGGCCGGGGTCCCATTATGGTCCCCAGGTTTATCTAACAGCTCCAGGAGGAGGACAACTTTCAGTTTGTTTTGCCCACTGTTTTTGCTTTGTAGACGCCCAAACTCAATTTCATAGAAGGGGGAAACACACACAGGAAGAGGACAACCCGAGAGAGAGAGAGAGAGAGAGAGAGAGAGAGAGAGAGAGAGAGAGAGAGAGAGAGAGAGAGAGAGAGAGAGAGAGAGAGAGAGAGAGAGAGAGAGCGAGGCAAAGAAGAAGGATTTGTTTGTTTTTCTCGCTCTCGGCTGACTTTCTTCTTCCTCCTGGCTGTCCCATGCTCGATTTTCCCTAAAATGGAAAGCGTACATGAACATGTTGATTTAACAAGGTGTAGAGAAGAAGACACAGCTAGTGATTTTTAGAGATATGTGGAGACGGCACATTGGGCCGTTGCCATTTCAAAATTAAAAGTTTGAGGTAGGAGAAAGAAAGAGAGTGGGAGAGAGACAGAGACAGAGACAGACAGACAAACAGACAGAGAGAGAGAGAGACAGACAGACAGACAGACAGAGACAGAGACACACAGATATAGCAGACAGACAGAAAGAGATGGACAAGGAGCAAAATATAACAAAATGACTGAAACTGACTTTGAGTTGATTGCCATCTGGAAAAAGACAGTGATTTTATAGGAGAGATTTTTTTTTTTTTGAAGATTGGAAAGGAAGAAACGGAGTCGAGAGAGAGAGAGAGAGAGAGAGAGAGAGAGAGAGAGAGAGAGAGAGAGAGAGAGAGAGAGAGAGAGAGAGAGAGAGAGAGAGAGAGAAAATACATCCGATAAACAGAGTGAAAAAATAAGAAAGAGACAGAATTAATGAAGCAGAACAAGACACATGATGGACCTCCTTCCTCACGTCATAAATACGCTTTTGGAACATAAACATTTTCTTCTTGATCTTCTGCCTGCCCACGGACGCGACAGGTCTGAACTAGACTGTATATGGTGGACTGGGCTTATCGAAACAATTAATCAATGATTGAGCTATCCCTCATTGCTTAAATAAAATTCTTTCATTGTCCCCTTAACGCAGACGCTTTTTTTAAAATAAGATTTTACGTATTCGACACCACCACAAGATGGTCCTCTTATAAATCAAGGGATTTTCTATATTCATTTTGGTGAGTCTCTCAGAAAATTTGTTTTAAAAACTGTACGCAACGAATACGCATGTGTATGGGTGGAGGAGGGGAGGGGAGGGGTGCGGATAAACAGGGAAGAAATTTTTCTTTAAATGTTTTATTCCTCATAAGGCACAATAGTCAAATCTCCACACACTTAATAATATTACTCTTCAAGTATTTTCTACCTCTAAGGTAGAAATTTGTGACGTGTATTTATGTCTGTACATTATTTTGAACACAGTCTCTACGCCTTCTTGCTCCCTTGCTCATTAAAATAACCAAAACGCTTTTAACCACCACACTCTTAGTTTCCATTCGGTCTGCTGGGGAACGTCTGAGAGTGTTATCTTCACATCATTAAATCAGTTCAAAGCATGCCCATATTTATCGTATTACCACCGAAAAAGAAAAGAAAAAATAAGAAAAGAAAATTATTCTGTGTAGCAATCAAAAATATTTCTGAATGTTCATACACAAAGATATTATGATCCATAAAGCTGCACCTCTTAATGTGATATTGCATCATGACAAACTGACCACCCCTCTAGAGTAACAGCGTGATTTTATAGTATTGTCAAACGTCCCTTAAACTTCTTTCATTGTCTTAGAATCAGAGTTGGAGACGGCGGAACTTCGCCAAGACAAGGGTGGGCTGCTGAGATGGTATAAGACGCGTACACCAGATATCTCAGCCAGGGATCGAACACAGGGGCCTCCCTTATTTCAGTCGAGCGCTCTACCAACTGAGGATGCTGCGCAAATCTCGCATCTCACGATTGTCGGGTGTTAAGGGTGGGGTGAAGCACAAAGTTGTTGAGATGGCAAAATGTGAGTGTCAGAGCTGAAGATTGAACTGATCGCCCGGCGATGTTGCTTCAGCCAGAGAGTGTAGATGTTAACAGATCAGTCTCTGCTTCAACCTCCCTGTTGACACTCTGATGGTTCAGGACGCAGATTTCAGGGGGACGAGGAGGGTGTGTATGTGTGTGTGTGTGTGTGTGTGGGGGGAATAAGGATAAAGGGAAAGATTTGTTTTAAAACATAAAAGATGAAGGGGGTGGGGGTGGGGGGTGGGGGGAATAGAGAGAAATGGAAAGAATTGTTTTAAAACATAAAAGATGAAGGGGGTGTAGGGGAAGGCGCTGATGTTGACTTATATATCAGATGCGAGAAGCTACCAAACATTTCATCTACAGGCCAGTGAACCGGTCGCAGATACAGATGACACTCCCAGTCAACATAGCCGCGAGATGGTCCCGAGAAAACATCATTAAAAAGGGGGACTTCCTTTTAACTCTGCCCTTTCTGCCCCCCTCACCCAAAGCAAAAAACAAGATTAAAAAAGAAAAAAATAACTCCCATCTCGGCCATCTCCTTCGCCCAACAAACTCACCAGAGAGGGATCTTGAAACATAACGGGGACAAAGATTGGCTGTAGACGACCGCCTTCAAAAGAGCAGTCTACAAACAGGTTCTTCTCGAGGAACTTAGGAGACAAAAAAACACATCAGACCGCTGCAAAAATCTGAGCTAAATCGGAAGAGGGGAAAGGGGGGGGAGGAATCATGGGATGGGAGGTATCCCTTAAGTTAGTGAGTGATTTCATTCTTTTCATTCACCTTCTCTCTTCTTTATAAATATATTTTATTTATTCATTTATTTTATTTTATTTTATATTTTAGGTACGCGGGCGGAGGGGGTGGTTGATGGTTCAAACAACATCGTGATTGAGGGAGCCAGAACGAGCAAAGCGCTGGCTCATATTGAGACATGATAATATAGAAATCTCAAACCGCTACTGATTTATTTGTTAACGCGTTCTGGTTCTACTTCTAGTCAGTCTGTAATATGTCCCTCCAGGCAAGAAACATCTTTTCCCCTTCTCAAAAATTTCTGCATTACACACACGAAAAAAGAAATGGAAAAAAAAAGATCAACTAGAAAACGGAAAAGAAGAAGAAGAAGAAGAAGAGGGATAGAGAAACGGGTACAGAGAACTAGCACGTCCTGAAGCGAGAAAAACAAACACGGCCGAAACTGAGGAGAGCGCGGGGACTGTGTACCCACCAGCAGCACGACAAAAGACGCTTCTTGGAGAAAATGTTATTTCACACCCTGTTCTGCTCTAGTTTCTACTTCATTACATATCTTGCCGAGCCCCTATCCTTGCTTTCAAAAAAAAATTCCTTTTCTTTTTTTAAACTGTCTTATCTATCCCGCGAGTTTTCCCAAAATTTATTTTCATATCTTGAGCTTGCTGATTGCTGATTTGACTTGGATGTAATTAAAACACGGCGTTTGTGGTTGAAATCAAAACCATAGAGATAGAAACTCGAATTCTTTCATTCGCGCCAATTGTTTTACTACGAAATAAGGAACGCACGCAACAAATCTGAATCTCTTTTCTTCTCTTCAATTTTGCAGGGGTTTTGACGAAACCTTAAACAATCATTTCTCTCTTCTTCAAATCAAAATATCACACGGCTCCCATGTCTGAACATCGGTCTGCTTACAATTCTATCCGTTCACCCTCGCTATCTTTCCTCTCTTTCCTAGCCCCAGCCCTGGCGTGCCTCATTAAATTATCAAATAAAATACTTCATCATTGCTTTTAACCTTCAGATTACAATAGAAATGTTTTCAGTCTTTGGATGGAATACCCACGGATTAAGAAGCTTATGTAAAGTTGTGTTGTTTCTAAAAGAACTTCACAAGTTCACAGCAATATTTGCTCTGTGCGACCCAAAAGACAAACAAAGCAAGTTTGTTTGCCATTGATACCCTATAAATACTTTAAAACCAGAACAAACTCTCAGGTGAAAATCAGCCCCGATGCCAAATCATCGCAAGCCATGTTCTCGCACAGATAAGTTGAGGACATCGGCCGTATCATGTTGGTATTCCTATTGCAACCAAAAAAAAAAAAAAAGAAAAAAAGAAAAGAAAAAGTTTTCAAAGTCTTTTCCTGCCATATTGTTATTCCTCGAGCGGTCATGAGAAAGGCAAACACAAGAATTACAAGCAAGTTTTCATCTGCGCTTCGCTTCACTAGAGTAACGATACCCACTTGGTATGAGTGGCCGATTTATTGGGTTGGATCCTGCAGTGCATGTCGTATATAGACAAACGATACAAGTTGGTATTGGACGTTTATCTCCTTCGTCCATCACAGTGTACTACACGCCAAAATGTGTTGGCGTTGTGAGATGAGAGCCCATGATCAGAGAAACAGCTCTTTCATAATAACTATTCGTTTGGCAAGTATAAATTATAAAGATATCGTTGTATAGACAATTACACTGTATATTAATTTGTATAGTAGTAGTAGTAGTAGTAGTAGTAGTAGTAGTAGTAGTAGTAGTAGTAGTAGTAGTAGTAGTAGTAGTAGTAGTAGTAGTAGTAGTAGTAGTAGTAGTAGTAGTAGTAGTAGTAGCAATAGCAGTTGTTGTGGTAGTAGCCGTTGTCGGCGTCGTCGGCGTCTTTTGTTTCGGCATGCTTTTCTCTAGAAGTGTAGTAATGTTGGTTCATTGGTGAAAGTTGATTGGTGATAAAATGTTTTACTATTGGATGTTTGGAACAAATCTTTCTGATCACGTTTTGCAGCAAAAGCCAATAAATTGAACATTTGGCAACATCAAAATGATTACGATTACGAAACTTATGAAGCATATTTGAACTATAACGATGAAAGAAAGAACAAATATTCCAACCTGGTACAAATAAGGAAACAGAAATCAAAATTGTAATGACGTGCAAGGGAAATTTTGAGGAGTTGAACGAAGAGTGATTTTTGTACATGCTTGTGTGCTTGCGAGTGTGTTTACGTTTGTGGTGCGACTATTATCAGAGGTAACTGGGAAGGGAAAGGAATTAGAAAAATGGGAAATATAATTGGGCAGGTTTACCTGGGAGTGTATGTATGGCGTGGGTCATCGAGAGGTCAAGAGAAGAAGCCTAATGAATACGGGGCGGGGTGGGGAAGAGGGGGGGGGGGGGGGGGGGTTAAAGACAAAATAGGAGTAAAGAGGAAGAGTCTGAAGTGAATCTTGGCAAAAACCCGGAGAATGTGTGGAGACCGGGTGGGGAGTCCGAGTGGTATGAAGAGGGCAAAACTAAACATTGGCCTTGTTTACTCTCAGCTGAAGGGTAGGCCGCGGCAAGAACAAACAAATACACTCGGGCTAATGCTCAGCGAGTTGTGCTGGTCTACAGAGCTGGGTCGGCCCAGGCTGCCTGGTGCAAGGACCCCGTTTCAACAGCCCTTTTGGGTGGCGCTAGGTGGCGCTACACACCGCGGAGCAGCCTGGGAAATGGCGCGTCCAACAGCCTTGACAGCGAAATCCGGCTGTTGCAATTTCGGCGTCGTTTGACGTAAAGTTGAATCACAGGCCAACGGGTGGATTTTTTTACATACATAAAATTCGTGAACTTGATGCCAGAAACAGCACGCCACAGCGTTTTGAAAACAACAACAACAACAACAACAACAACAAACGAACCAAGAAAAGAGGCGTATCTCTCAATTGATTATTAACATTATTGACATACGTGTGTATGAAAAATATTCCCTGAAACTAGGTGCATCATTGTCAACATTCAATACTAGAATACAAGCTTTTCAGCCATCTCAAAATTTTAAAGAACAGTTCCTCATATTGAGAGAAGTAAGACACTTTCAATGTCTGTTTATTCCATAATGATATAAATTACTCTTGTTTTAGTAATCCCAAACCATTAATTCAAAACTTATGATTGTTTTGTTCAACTACGTCATTCGAGGCTTCACCTAAAGAAGATTCTTATCTATGGTAGTTCTTGACCACTTTCCTTGTTCTTTTTTCTTTCTGTCATAAAATCCCAATTACATATTTTTCTCAAAAAACAAAAAAAAAATACAAAACAAAACAAAAAAAAACCTAATAAAGCACAAAACAAGCCCTTTATACAAGATGATGGCTAATTTTTAGGTAACTTTTCAAAAGTCAAAATTATGAAGTCCTTCAGTTCTATGTTGATGGAAAAAAAGTCAAGAGCTCTCCATTGCCGCAATTGGTTATTAAAGAAGTCTATTTTCCGGGCAGCTACGGTTAGCCTCTGATATTTTTTATGTCTGCATTTTCTGAACCTTTACAAAGACGTAAGATATGTGTGTGTAAATCGTATATGAAATTGGGCATGAAAACTACTATCATAAGAAAGATTCACAATTCACGAAGTGGGATATTAATAATTTTAGTATTTTCAAGTGTGGGCGTTCTGCATTTCATTATTTTGGGCAACATGTGAAAAAGAAAATCATTACAGCAGATTTTCTTGGCAGTGATCAATTATAATCGGCAGCTGAGCAAAGTAGGTGTGTTGCCTTTGAATAAAAACAAGAGGTCTTTCTCCACCCTTCTCCCTCACACTCACACACAGATTACCATTTTATTTCATTACTCTCTTAAAAGAATTGTTGACTGCATGGTAAATAACCGGCCTAGCCAAGAAATGCGTGAAATGATAGTAATTTGTGCCCGCGTTTCTCATCATGCATCTTTTACCGATCCTGGTTTTAAAATGAGCGGCTACAGGGCTTATGAAGCAACTGGTTGGGTGAAAATAATAGTGCAGGGGCTGAACAAGTCGGTTTGAATTGGCTATTTTATCTCGTTCCAGGCGGGTCAGAAGGCAGTCAGTGTAATTGTGATAGAGATCAATCTGTCTACAAGGAATAATAGACTCTTATCCAGGATATCTTTCGGCGATGACGTCAGTGAAAGCGTATGAAGCTAAAAATCCATAGATCGATACAGGGCGTGAGCAGATAGACGTGGGATTTGAGACCCCTACTACTAGTTTCAATCGGCCATCATATGCTAGTTTGGGATATTCTCTTTCCGGCTCTACCATGCTTTTCAAGGGAATGAAACTATCGTACGTGGGAGGACTGTTTCAAACCATCGAACTAATCCACCAGTTGGTCACGAGAAGAAGCAGATCTGCAGTATTTCTCCTGGGTCGTTTTGTCGACGAGACGATACAAACCGACCAAAAAATGTGTTGCCAGTGTCGATGCTCTATCTTGTTTGCCAATAATGCATTATCGATAAACAGTTGTAAAGTACAGTAAACACGTTAGG
>JAWDGP010000422.1:767500-770000 GCA_033675545.1 Elysia crispata
CATTGCTTTCTCGCAGGCCCCCTTTCTAAAGATATCTAGACACCCAGTTGAGCCTTTAAAATATATCGAAAAAAGTGAACTTTGAACAATTCGGAATTACAGAATGGAAATCTTTTCGGTTCAGCCCAATATTGTCCCCATTATAATAAATATAAGAAACAAACGCAAAAAGGCGAAAAAGTGCAATCACTTCTGGTTCTAAACTAACCGTGAAACCAAGCTTTTACCACTCCGAATCCGCCAGGACAGTCACGTGACCAGTACTCACAATACACGGAACCAACACAGAGAAAGGTTGTCGTCAATCAGCTCAACGCACCCGCGCCACTCTTGCTGTTGAGATCGACAAATTATAGCTTGTTTAGAACCAGTAAGTAAAAGTTGCGAAGAGAAAGTAATGTGATCTTATTTTTCCTTATTTAATCTACAGCAGATACACCTGTCACGAACTCCGCGACTTTATAAATGATCGCGTCATACATACATGTACAAATCATGTAATGATGAAGAAGAAACTAACCCGACCAAGGCCAAGTAACCATGGGATGGAAGACATAATGTACATTATTAAAAGCAACTGCGATTTTTTTCTACCTTGTCTGTTCCAAAACTAACCAACGTAGAAAAATGGAGTTAACTTAAATGTGGTCAATAAAGCCTTTTTTAAAAAAAGTAAGTAATTTGACTATAAAATGCTCGTGAATACTCATCATATTTTGTTGCTGACTGAATTAAGGCAAGGGTGAGGAAAAGCTTCACGAGCTATACACAGTGACGCATCTGAGGCGAATGTTTCAGCTGTGTTATTCACACTTAAAAGCGTGTGCATCTAGATCTAGAATGATCTAGCTTATAATTTTACATCGAATATGACCCAATGAATGATGCACTACATAAATATAAATATAATTTTACCACAGAACTTTTTCTAATCAGTGAACGGCTTCGCTAATTAAGGTTGCATGAGCCGTATCGAGCGGAATGGAATAAATGTAGTTTCACTATTTCCTCTGCTCTAAAGTACAATTCTTATGTACTCTGTGTCCCAAGCTTGATATCCCCTAGACATTGAAAACATTCGTGTTGTGTTCTGCCATGAAGTCTACAAAGACTTAGACTCATCGCCTGATAGGATACACACATAAACTTACACCAACATTGCGATACAACTGATCCAAGTTCATTATACAACAACGATTTGGGGATCTTTGGGCTCTGCTTAAATAAGATTGTAACGCTCAGTTTTTGCAGCGGACTGGGTGTGTTATGTACAGTAGTCCTCATTATAAATGATCCCTGATACATGGAGCTTTCACGCCTGTTCATGAGAGTTTGGAAATAATGTTATGTGAATTCCGTTGGAAAATGGATTAGTTCGTAGGTTCAGCTGTTCACCTCCCTCTCTCTCCATGTCTCTCCCTGTGTCCCTCTGTGTATGTGTTGGCTGCAATTTTCCCCAGGACAACAAACACATAGCGTAAGGCCACAAATTTTACAACAAACAAAAACCGCAGTACATAACACCACTGCACAATTCACCGGTCCCAACAGTTACTATTGTAAGTGGATGGATGGCGTACGGTTGTGTGAGCGTTTTAACAGCGAAGGGCGGAAGATGACCGAGGGTCAAACCGCTGCTGTGATCAGTCTAGGACGTATAATAGAACACGGTAGTGCAGACAACAACGAGAAAAACACTCGTAACACACACAAACTCCTGTAACCATCCACCCATGCGCAGCAGTCGAGGCAACAGGGCAGGAGACCAATAAAGTTAATGCGTGTTGATAGCATCCAGTGTCCACAGGGGATTTCCCCGTGTGGGCCTCTAGAACTTATCTACTTCGGAGACGTTGAGGAATAAAGGCAGTCACAATCTCCGTGAACGCCCTGTGACCGCCCGTGACCTCCCAGCAACTTTCACCACATTGAAGGTGACAGCACCAGACCCGCCACGGAGATGACCAATTGTTTTAGGTCGAATGCGACCCGTTGCAGAAAATAACTAGGATATATGCAAAAGAGGGTGTTATGGTGGGTTTTTTTTTTTTTTTTTTTTTTTTTTTTTGGGGGGGGGGGGGGGGGAATGGGAGATGCACACGTGTACAAGTGTACATCTATGTTAAAAATAGGTAGCTTAAAACCGACATGCAAACGCGCAAATGTCAGCATAAAGCAGGATACATGCATGTCATACCGACGGTTTCTGCAGACTTAGTAGAATCACGGCGTCCAACTGTTTCCAGGAGCGCTTCTCTAGGTCTGGCAGGATCGATGGGACGGATGGATGAGTGACACAAACAGAGAAACACGGGTTTAATAACTTTCGTTTTGTTTGATTAGAAAGGGAGGTGTGGAAGACAGCGGAGATATAACCTCATACTTTTTTACACTCCTTCAACTAAATTGCTGCTTGTCATATCCCGTTTGCTCGATCTTAAGCTTTCTTTCTGTCTCTCTCTCGTTCATTTATACTCCCCTCTTTTCGTGCATCCAGTTT
>JAWDGP010000422.1:775000-872500 GCA_033675545.1 Elysia crispata
GTCTCCGGGATTTTTTAGGGGACGTTATTAAAATTGATCCAAGAATCGAATCCGCTGAGCTCCAAAAGAAAAAAAAATAGCCCCACAAAGCATTGGTGCAGGCAGGCAAGAGAAACATAATTATGCAATGAAACTAAGGCGTCGACACTACATGAATAATAATAATAATAATAATAATAATAATAATAATAATAATAATAATAATAATAATAAATTAAAAAAAAAATATCAAAACTCTTTTGTTACAACTTTATTACTCTATACCTTTTTTTTCTTTGTGTACTTCGCTACTATTCATAAAGTTCAACTGCCACATTCAATATTAAATCACCTCATTGGCAAAACAAAGCTGCAGTCATCAAAACTTAAGAGCTTTTAAAAAAAATGAGAATTGACATGAAGCGGCCTGAGAATAAAGTCACAATAATTGTGAATTTTTTCTAAGCACAAAAGTCAGACTGGTATATTTTACGATTACGTCGAGTACCGGTGTACGTAAAATGTCTAAAAAATTATTAGCCAATCCGTGTTTAGAAACTAGATTTGTGAGTGAGGAAAACAAATAAAAAGAAAGTAACTTACGGAATCATATCTTCTAACTTACTATGGAATGCATTGGCTCAGTAGAAAATCTTGGTGAACGGCATCAATGTATCAGTAATGCTATACGCGGTATAACAGTTATACTAGTTGCGATAACCTTCTCACGAACTGTGCACCACAAGTTACAGCTCAGTACACGCAAGATGATGGCGCTTTTTAGACACTTTGTGAATGTTACTGCAGTGCTAGTAAGGCCTTGACCCGCGGGAAAATGCATAGCCGTCTTTTTATTATTTACTTGTTTATGTGTGCGTGGGGGGTGTTTGTTTTTTCCCTTTGCATTCAGCTTGCAGATTCGACCCACATCGGAAGTAGGTCAAGTGGAACATTGACACGGATGCTTGCCTCCTGGGGGTGGAGGCGAGGAGAAAGAGAGAGAGAGAGAGAGAGAGAGAGAGAGAGAGAGAGAGAGAGAGAGAGAGAGAGAGAGAGAGAGAGAGAGAGAGAGAGAGAGAGAGAGAGAGAGAGAGAGAGAGAGACAAATGCACTATGATACAGAGACAGACAAAAAGAGCGGCATTCAGAGAGCAAACAAACATGATAAGAATGGTAATACTAAAAAACACGCACATGAACACCGAGTGTTCGTGCGATGTGACAGTTCACTGCACTTAGCCAAGACAAGAGCCTCGGACACGCATCTCCGAGCACAGAACTGGGCTAATCGAGGCCCATATTACTATAGCTGTGACAGGCACTGAGCACCAGCTGCTGCTGTTGTTGGCTGCACTACTGACTCGCTAACATAGCAGGCCTACCGACAAGTCCACTTAAAGTCAACACCTGGAAGGCAAACTCTTAAGTCAATTCTGTTTCAGTGTTTGGCAGTCCTGTTTTGTATGAGTTTGCAATGTTTAAGTCAACTATTTTTTTTTCTGCCTTTATGGTGTTGACTTTATCCGAAGTCCACGGTGCAGTATTGCGTTCACAGCTAAGAGGAAAAAAGCCCAATTATGTTGGGTTGCTTTGCTCAGCTTCACAGCGCTGATCCACTGCTACTATTGCTAGTGCTGCCGCTTCTTAGTGTTAAAAGACGTAAAAAAATAAGCCGGCTACATCAGCTGATCGACAATACTTCTGAAAACTTAGGAGACTTAGTTTGATTGGTTGATTGTTTGATTCATACATCCATTCATTGAAGACTTTTACAAGCGCAGTCCATAACTAGCGGTGATCTAAGGGATTCGCTTCTATCTAGTTTCAGTATCAACATATAATACTACTTTTGTAACTTATCATAATAAGATAAAGAAGAAGGATCTAGGCTCGTCAAGAATTTTATTAGCTGTTTTCTTTCATCGTGCTCTAAGTGGGCTGCGATAAGACTTGACAGTGACAATCTTTGGGTATCGCATGCAGCAAGCAATTCAATAAAAAAGGCCTCGCCAAGGATACCCAACCTTTACCATGTAACGAATAGTCTGCTGTTCTGGAATAAATACGAAGCTGAAAAAAATTTGTCTATATGCATTCACTATTTTGGAATGTTAATTTTTTACTATTTATTTTTAATGAGATATCCTGATGCTTAAGCACATGTTTTTACATCGATCTTCACAAAGAAGAGTTGAAGAAGCGACACCACACAGGTGAATCAGAACGATCCACCTCTGCTTCATGAATTTATAATTACATGCGAGATCTACACACCAACGTACCTGCGCTCGCCTTTTTTTTTTTTTTTTAACGCAACTGTACTAATTTAAAACGTATTACATTAAACATGCAGGCTGATCATTAAAACATTAAATTTTGAAACCATACTATTTTCTCTCTCTCTCTCTCTCTCTCTCTCTCTCTCTCTCTCTCTCTCTCTCTCTCTCTCTCTCTCTCTCTCTCTCTCTCTCTTCCCCCCCTTCTCCCCTTTTGTCTTCTATCCAAATTTCTCTGTCTCCATATAAGGCACCTCAGAAAACTTAAGGGACGTTAAACTTGTTAAAGAAGTGTGTGGCTGAAATTCGGACCTCAACTCTCCCGCCCTGTCCAGTGAAGAGAAAAGAGCCGGGATCACAACTAAGGTCAATCGCGTAAACATAACTATGATAATAGATAAACCTGTAATAAGATCGGCAGGCAATGTTACATTCCCACGAGGCAATCTACTTTCTTCTCCATAATGTGCTGAAAAATCTTTGATAGATCCAACTTTAGCTGAAATATCCACGGACTCGACTTTCAATTCAAGCAAAAAAAAAAAATCAATAAAGAAACAAATGAGACAAAACGGACAAAAGCACTGTTGTTGTTTGCAATGCCTCAGCTCAACATCTATTTTGTCCCACAGCTACAAATTTATTTGTTTGTTTTGTTTTTTGTTTGTTTGCTTTTTTTTTCAACAGGTCGTTCAGTCCCATCCTGCAAAAGGATACCATGATCTTGGGAAAGAGAAAAGAAAACGAGAGAGAGAGAGAGAGAGAGAGAGAGAGAGAGAGAGAGAGAGAGAGAGAGAGAGAGAGAGAGAGACAAACAAACAGACAGAGGGACATACAAAACAGACAAAGAGGTGGGTGGTAAGGGAATTTTAGAGGAGGGGTGTGTGATTGCCGGAGTGCCGAAAGCAATGTAAACAATAATAACTGGTCTATAAATAGAGCTTGGGTCCAGTTCAGTTCCAGGACCACGGGCAGCCTGGCTGGGGGCTCCCGACACAACCCGTGTTTTCGAGGAGTAGAGAAGGCAGTACTGAGGGAGAAAATGAAAATGCTGGAAGGCAGACTCAGGAACTGGTCAGATCAGGCAATAGGAGGAAGGAATCCCATCAGTCCAACACTCAGCCCCCACAAGCATTTCCAGAATGTAAACATGCCCAGATAAGACAAACAAATGCCCTAAATGGGGGGGGGGGGGGGGGGGGGGGGGTGAGACTTGGCTGAAATTATTGAAGAAAGTGAGGAATATACTGAGGAAGATGTCTGATAGATAATCTGGGTACTAGGTAGTCTTATCACAGTGCAATTATAATTAAATAATTTTATACATTGTAAAACACTTATTATATTCAAAACGATCAGAGGCAAAAAAAAAAAAAAAACAAGAAAATTTGATCCTCATATCATTTTCATTGCTTTCAAGAACAAATTACTCTGACTGTATCACATGTACATAATTGGACCTAACTTTGTTTCGGTTGACGTATGAAAGTCTTCCGTTTAAGTTAGTATTGCACTGCAGATCTTGATGGAATGATAGGAAACGGCGGAAACTCAACAAGAGAGAGAGAGAGAGAGAGAGAGAGAGAGAGAGAGAGAGAGAGAGAGAGAGAGAGAGAGAGAGAGAGAGAGAGACAGGCAGAGAGAGACACAGAGACAGAAAGAGAGAGACAAGAGAAGAGAGAGAGAGAGAGACACACACACACACAGAGACAGAAAGAGAGAGAAGAGAGAGAGAGAGAGAGAGAGAGAGAGAGAGAGAGAGAGAGAGAGAGAGAGAGAGAGAGAGAGAGAATAGGACTAGTTATCAACAGTTTGACATCGCGGCATTGCCTGTTTCCTAAAACATGTAGGTAGCCCGTTGCAATCATTCGCACACACAATATTCACCTTCATCGCAGGGTGCAGAGTTAACGTTACTTTATGTCAACTTTCTTGAGACAAAATGCGAGCATCATCGCTTGTTTTAAACAGTCCAACAACAAGGGTGGCCGAACCTATTCACTTGTAAAGTAAAGTGATTCAGTTGTCACATCATACTGCAAGATTTATACTCTCAATCACAAGTAGAGTGTGCCCAATTACAATAATATTCAATTTTTACTTTGTGCTTCTTTAATGGACCGGACAATTTTTTTTTGGTCAAACGGCAATAAGCGATCAATTGTTTACAATCAGTAACCAAGGATTTAAGAAGAAATAACACCACTTTCCAATTAAAATACCCAACTCGCCACCAATCTTAATGAAACTTGCTTAGTTTTGACACCCGACGGTGAACCAATGTTAGTCCAATTCTCCGGCAAAATCTTTATCAAATTTCCACCAGTGATCAACATTGTATTTATTAAAGAAACCATGAATCAGCGTGAAAAACCGCTCCACTATAAAAAGCGTATGAATAAGATTAGGCGAATCCCGTTGCTTGCATCAACTTTACAACAAACTTTTTTTTAAAGTTATCATTTTCACAAACCTATTATGTAAAAATTGTTGTAAATAAACAAACCTATTGTAAAAATATGTGGGTTTTATTTCTTTTTTTTTTTTTTTTTTTGTTTATGGCTGTACTTGTACCTAGGTAGGGTAAAATGGCCAACTAGAACTAGATCTAGAAGTAAAACATGTACCCAGTAGTCTACATACATGTATAAAGAAGCATGAAGCTTCATCGATTGCTTACGCAT
The DNA here is from genome assembly GCA_033675545.1 of Elysia crispata. NCBI lineage: Eukaryota > Metazoa > Mollusca > Gastropoda > Plakobranchidae > Elysia > Elysia crispata. Next base: position 779,940 of record JAWDGP010000422.1, read on the forward strand.
TGATAAATGCAGTTTAGACCTTTGATCAATCTTTTTGAGTGAAACAAACTGAGAAAATTTTTGAATATATTCTTTTCTAAGCTATCGCTGGGAAATAGGTTAGTTCATTTGATCAATTTTTAGAGTAAAAAAATAATGCCGTTAGATCACATCGGCAACAATTAGCGACGAAGTAAATTTTGCTTTATTTTATTGTTTATTGTAATTCATTATTATTATTATTATTATTATTATTATTATTATTATTATTATTATTATTATTATTATTATTATCATCATCATTATTATTATCATAATTATTTTTCTTTTGGTGGTAACGATCCTAATAAATTGTTCGGATTTCATTGTTACCAGATAATCCTTTAGAAATAACTATTAAATTGAATTAGATTGGCCGGAAAGCAATACCCAAAAAGGTAAGCTCAAACGGTGCACTGGTGATGGCCTCGACCCCAAAAACAAAAATAGGAGAAGATTAGCAGAGAGTAGGCCATTGGTACACAGATCGGTGCGGCATGCAAAGGGCAAAAGTCAAGCATGCCTCTTTCTGGACTCGACCTACAGTTACTACACATAAAAAAAAATTCAAAACGAACACGTGCGTGACCCAGAGCAGTCAAGCATAAAATATAATAAAAATTAAATAGAAGTAAATTCATTACTCACCATAGACATTGAAAAGAAATCTTCTAATGTGCTGAAATCAATAAGATTTCTCTCATTAAAAAATAAAAAATCCAAGGTCCCGTTCTCTCGTGTTCAGTAGGCTAGTACAAACCCCCAGAGTTCGGGGACACAACATGGGTGTAAATAAAAACAGATTCATACGCCGTCATAAACATGCTTAAAAATTCAGCGTAGTCGGAACAATGGTTTATTAGACAATAAATGTGAATCAAAATAATTCTATAGGTTAATTGATAGATAAGAATTACGAAATTAATGCTAATTCTACCTCAAGACACCCGATTTTATGTTTTTCCTTTTTGTTTCAAAGTTTGTGAATGTGTGCTGCAGCGCATGTGACTTGTTTTCTCTAGGCGTGACGCGGCTTTCCTTAGTGACGTCATCGGCACCTGCTGCGAAAACAGAAACACTGACAAACAAAGCATTTAACGTTACCACAGGCCTAGGCTGGATCTATAACTTTATTCCCGCACCCAACTGATTTATTGAAAAGTTCTTAAAAGTATATCATTGTGGGTTCTGATTGATAAAAAACAATTTAAAGACTCTTATTAAATTAATAAAAGATGATAAAAGGAGACTGAATGAAGCTCATTTAATATAGGAGAGTCCTTATTGATAGGCTTTCTATAGATCTACGAATCTACGTAATAGGTTCATAGTCAAAGTTGCGCTTCATCGAACCACACGTAGACGTAGATTTAAAATTAAATGTTCTCTAGTTGGCTTCAGAAAGTCTTTGTTACTTGGTACGATTTCATTTTTTTTTTCTTTCCCGTCCTTGCTGCACCCCCTCTCCCCTGCTCCCTCCCTCTCTCTCTCTCTCTCTCTCTCTCTCTCTCTCTCTCTCTCTCTCTCTCTCTCTCTCTCTCTCTCTCTCTTTCTCTCTCTCTCTCGGTCTAAAAAGAGACAGCCACACCACTTTATAACTACGGGACTAAAAAAAGAAACAACACAAGCATCTCTCTCTCTCTCTCTCTCTTTATATAACCATTTAAAATCTCTAATTTCCACTTTTTACTTGCAATCTCTTATTCACAAGTTTAAATATTTGAAACTGATTAGTGTCTTGCAATTGATTTTTAAAACAATGATATTGTTATCATACTAGGGCCTAAATTTGTGGTTCTTTGAATTGATTAATAATAGCATTATTAGAACATCTTTGGTTTAAACAGTCCTCTGGAAGATGATTTTAAGTAAGATTTGATTCATAAACAAATCCAGAAAAACTATTGATGAGGGGAAAAAACCTCACGGTTCTCATTTGAAGTTAAATTTTGTACATAGATACAATGTATAAATTTTTTCAATTAATTTTCTATGAACGCGAAAACCTAATACTCCGAATATTTTGAAGTTGCTAGAACTCTCAGGGGAAACGACTAAAAAAAAAGTTTCTAAAGTCCCATGTTATATATCAAGATTTAAGATTAGATCTAGATCCAAGTCTAAATGTATCTAAGATCTAGATTAGATCTATTCGACTATTCTGAAAATTTAATTGTGCCAACAGATTAGACTGTAAATGTGGGCGTCGTTCACAGGAATCTAGATCTCTATTCTCGTTCTAACTAGATCTAGAGTGAAAAATTCCCTAATTTTTGGAACAGATCTAGAGTCAAGATTAAGATAATTTACCTTAGATTTAGAGATTCTAATTTCCAGATCTTGATCTAGGACTGAGTGCTAAAGGTATCAATGCATTCTTACACTTTACTTATGTTACATAGATAGACAATCATTTCATAATTTCATTTATAAAAATTCTTAACTGCTCCACTAAGGTAAAACAAACTGTCTATTTACTGCACTTGTAAGCCAATATGTATACAAATCATTGAATGCATTCTTTGAATAACATCCAGGTCTATATTCAGATTAGTGCAATTTGGGGGAATGATTTTTAGAATTAACACCCCACTGACAAGAAGAAAAAGAGATAGATCTAGATCTAGATTCTACATATTTGGGCAAAAAATGTATTTGGTTTACCTAGATCATACTTAAAGTTTAGTAGTGTTAAAATACATAAAAATATAAAAAAATATCTTGTATAATTCTGTGTTGGTTTATGGTTAAGCTTTTATGAATTTAACTTTTGTAACATTTTATATTGCACAGATTTCAAATTCAATCTTTTTTCTCAGAACAAGTTATTTAGATGCAATTATTATATTCGCAGATCAAAGGAAGGGAGAACTCCCATGCAAAATTTGTTATGAAAAGAATTTAAGCATCAAAGATATATCAAGCATGTCTTCATTTCATTATATATGGACTGAAACTTTATTTTAACCTCGGAAAAACGGCAGTGGTTCATCTACAACAATTTTGGAACGTTTTTACAGAGGGTCAGTTGTACATCTACAACTCAATCAATTTTCAGCGGGAAGGCGACAGTTTTAGATGTGTAACACTTTGTATACAGCTTCACAGATAAGAAAGTTATGAAGAAGTAAAGTATAGATGCATGTGCATTTTTTGACCACTGATTTTCAGTTGCAGATTATTACCATCAAGGGCGGCCTGTGCTAATGGGCAGGGGGGGGGGGGGGGGTGGGCGTGCCCCATTTGTTTTTATTGCTAAAAAGAGGTCATTTTGTAGAGAAATATAATAATTATAACAGAAAAAAAAGATAAAGTCAATAAATAAACTACATGTAATATTTAAAACATTAACAACAAGCAAACACTATAGAATGTAAACGTCAGATGTTAAAATATAAACTGGCCCTTACTAGCACCGAGCGACTGATTGGTATTCCGCGTGTCAGGTTAGTGACAGCTCAAGCAGCGGCACATTGCTTCTGATACCTGATCTCACTGCCAAGCCCTGCAGGCTAGGCCTATCATTCACCAAGGTGGGCAAACGTGAATTTGCCTGACTGCTCTATAGAATTTGTATTACGTGAATTGGACTTTGACCCTTACTCTTTCCTTCTTTTCACAAAAACCAAGTCGGACAATTCGAGATATGCCCGACTTGGCTAATTTTTTTCATATCTTGAAGCAAATTCTCTTTTATGAATTGAATTAATACATGTAGACCTTTATGGTCTCTATGTCGATTCTACCAAGAGTTTGAATCTTTGATAAGTGTAAATATTAATAATTATATCATATGTATTTTTTTTAATTTTTAAATTTTTTTTTAAACCAGGTGTGAATAAAAAAAATTACTTTAACATAAGTATAGTACAAACTGGCAATACGGTAAACTGAAAACACTAAGGGCGAGACGGGTCAAGATGGTGTGATACTACAGACATTTGAAAACATTGGGCCTGCCGGCCAAGTTGTCATTCCTAGTTCTTACACTTACCCCTTCTTAACTTTCTCTTTGTGAACAATCATTTCTTTTAATAGCTCCCTGTTGTACATTATGGTTTTGCACTGCAAAATTTGCGCTGCATTGTCACTTGTCAGTAACCGTTGCGAGACACTTAAATGTGTAGGGCTAGAATTGTTGGAACTTTTCATTGAGCGAATGTGTTCTACCTGAACTAGATCTATATAAATATATATATATATATGTATATATACATACATGTAGTCTTGTTTATGCTTGATTGTAAGCAAAATGTCACTCAGTGTTCGGTATGAATAAAAAAGATGAATTGTTGACAAGGTCTTTTTCAGTTCAAGCCTGGAAAAAAAGTTGGAAATCAAACAGTTAGGGCTGCACCGGCCTAGTGATTTTGTTTTTTTATCAGCTCATATATAAGTTATAAAATGATGGACATCACCTCTCAAATCTAGTAAGGAACATTATTATCTTCATAGCATAAGAGTTCATTAATCTCTTTTCTTTCTTTCGTTTTCTCTTGCGTTCTCAATGTACATATTAAATATGAAGCTTTACAAATTTCTTTTCATACTTCTGTGCAACCATTAGTTCGCTGAATTCAATATTGATGTTACTTTCATTGTGATTGAAACATAAAACTTCCACTTTGCCCGACATGTTTTTGAAGGCAGGAGCCGCTGTTGATCACCATGATCTGTGTCTCTCTTCTTTAAATAAAATCACAGAGCAGTCTATAATAAAACCATCAGTGTTAATCTGATCAATGTTATTTTGCAATAAAACTCGATAATTTTGCACTTTGTTTAATGTTTCTAGCTTCATGGAGAGCAGAGTTATGAATTAAAGTAAACTGTAAACTATGAACTATGATTTGTTGATCATCAGCATTAGCTATGGCTCTCTTCTATCATAAATATTGCCTGCTCTGCTTGTCACACGACTTCAGTGATTGATTTCATGTGATGTTTAGATAAAAGCCATTAATTTTGCAGTTTATTTGAAGTCCATTGCTTTACTGGTAGCAAAGTTATGATCAAGTAAACATTATTCACTATGACATCTACATTACTACAGGGGCATGGCACTTGGTCTGTCAGTTGAAACAGTGACTAAATAGATGAATCAGAACATCTGTGAAATAATATATAAGCCTCAAACATAATGGTCCTCATTGGCTTATTTACATTTTGTGACATCATACGCTCAGTTGGGCCTCTCTGTAAGAGCTTGTTGTATCTTCTCAATAAATATATGTAATAAACCCACTCGAGGGTGGGGCCAAAAATTGACATGACTACCGATACATGTTGTTTATTTGAGATTGAAACCAATGATATTACAGACAGCTTCAAATTCAATTTCAAGACAATTTTTATTACATGTACTGTTGGTGAAGTGCAAAGTGGTATGGGCCATTTGTTAGCTACTATTGCATCAACTTCTCAGCGTGAGGCGGTGCCTTGGTTTAGTACAGCTGTAGTTTAGAATCCATGTATCAGCGTGAGAATTTTATAGCTTATAATCGATGATGTCAAAAGTCCAAGTGGTTTTCATAATCTGTTATAGATAATTCTATTTTCTTTCTAAATATACTATCACTGAAACTTAATAACGAAGATATAGAACAATGATGCAATGTTTTTTGCTGGTGTGTCCTAAAAAAAGAGGGTATGAGTGAACTTGAGGGTATTTGCTTTTTTTGACTTGATAGGCTGTCCTTATTGGTTAAAGAGCTTTGTTTTTTGGATCATGATTGAAGCGAAATATATAGCTCATGGTGATTGGATTTGTCATCGTTGAAAGCTTCAAATATATTTGCAAACTAGGGAACTTGTGATTAACTTAATCGATAAAATTTGTCTCGTTATTTTTCTTCTCGACACGATTTTATGCGCCTCATTTACTCTAATCCTTATTATATGTCCTAAATGAAACAAAGAAAAATTAAAAAATAACATGGGCACAAACATTAAACAGTTAAGTTTCTGAAAATGTATACTTTTGTAGATGTCTATAACTTTAGAGCCTAAAAACAGTCTATCAACTCCAAGATATTTGATTTTCATACGGCTGGACCTATTAGTGCGCCAAGGACATGCTCTCTCAACTGTTACTGGCTTGGCACCCTCTCCGTGGCAAATCAGTTAGAGCCGATCTTCAAGGGTTAATTAGTCCACATTAGATCTAGATATATATAAGTCTTGGGAAATTGTTCTTCTTGTCCTCTATTATTTAGGTGAGTGGGAAAAAAATGTTCCCATTATTCAAAGGATTCTTGATCTTTAAACCAAAGATCTATATATGCCTTGGCTAGTATTTTGCTACAGTCAAGATCTAGTTTTGTGGCCAAACTGTCAATTTTTACACACAAAAGAGTTTTGAATGTATTCCCAATCCCAGCACAAAAAAATCAAAACAATAAAGGTTGGATCTTAAAGCAATAGGGGCCTAACCGCCCTTTGAAACATATTTAGATACCCTGTCTTTTAGTTAGTAGCCATAATGAAACCCTGCTTTATATTTGAACTGCCTCGAGCTAGATCATCTCATGTATAAAATCACAGTTATCATGAGTTTGCAAGTGTGGAATTAAACTAGTCTATAATTTTCAAATATGATCTATTCAATTATACTCCAAGACTTTTAAAGACCTTGGCAAAATACCGTTTGAGTACTGCACACTTGAGGAATATGGAATCATTAGCAATTTGAGCTCAACCAGACTATTTTAAAGAATCAGGTGACTTGAAAGTAAGGCCTGATCTGATGGTTAATTTTACCAACTCAGTCTTTAGTAAAAATAATCTTTTTATTTAAATTGCAGGAAAACACTGTTCAACCTATAATGTTCAGACCATAATAATATATATGGTTAAGCCGAGTTAATTTTTTTGTAACCAAATCGTTTTTTTCTCTGATATTTACCCTGGTGAAACATGTATGTCTAGACCAAAAAGATTTATGTAGTTCATTGAATGTCGCAAATGCTATGGCAAGATGTAGTTTGCATTTCCAAGTTTAAAGGTAGTGGCATATCAGGGCCCACATGTGACGTCAGGCAGTGACAACCGGACGCGGACCAGCCCCACAAGCCAGCAAGATTCATGCCATTTTTGATGGCCTATGACACCTTGTGTGTCACAGCCCTACCCTTAAACTTGGGCTGTTTTGGTCTGGGCGCCTTCTTGTGTGGGTCCTCGATTCTGAACGTAACATAAATTTGTAAGAGAAAAAAAAGCATACCAGATATTAAAAAAAAATCATTACATTTTGCCTTAGCTCTTACTACGACTTGTTTTAAGTCAGAAAGAATTATGAAATTAAGCTTAGTTATTGAAAAATTATTAATTCAGTGAACTGTGTAACTTGCAGTACTCATCTACCTTGGCCGCTGACCTAGAAAAACTGTCGGTCAGTAGTGACGAACAGTTGGGAGCTAGAGTTGATCAACCATGAGCTTTGATCCCAACATCATAGGTGTTGGCTGACCATGTAGGTTGTGTGCAGATACAAGAATACACGTGATGACTGACAATCATTGCCAGACCGAGGTCTGAGGACTTTGATATGTTACCACTCTAAGTTGATGTGGCAAAATAAAAATGAAACAAGTAGAAAAAATTATTTTGTCTTTGCAAAGTTTTTTATAGTCTTTTAGTTTAATAAAATAATTGTTATTATTTTACTGACTTACTTAGGTTACTGTGACTTCTCACGTAGTAAAATGCCATTGGCAATAGCTTATTTCTGTATGACATAAATTGATTTTCACAATTTTTATCCTTTAATTTTCTTTCACAAAGGCACTGAAAATTTAGAATCAAATACACGTAGTTGAAATACAGTATCTTAGAAAACGAAAATGGTTATAAGAGAACAGGTTTTTTTAGATTTCATGAGCACAATAATGTTGATCCATGTATAAACTGTCACCCACATATTTCTAGCAGTTTCATATCCCCTACATTTTCAGGTTGATTGTTATTTTTAACCCAATCTATAAAAATTTTAGGCTATAACTTTTTCTTTCCAGGAATGTGAACATTTTGTTTATACCTTTCTAATTTTGATGTATTTTATATCCCAATCTGCAGAGTTATTCACTCTCTTGCAGTCACTGTTAGGCTTATGAAGTGGCTGGTCTCTTCAGTTGCTCTATGAACTGAGAAAGTTTGTTGTGCATTGTGGAGTTAGGAGGTGGTAGTTCCTTCCTTATTTGAAGTAATCCAGGACATATTAAAAGAAGGTGTTGAATTGATTTAGAAGTACATGTATTGTCACTATGTGGCCTGATTGGTAAGTCCTGTAGATTTATCCTGTTAAAATGCTGATTGAGTCTTCTAAATTGTAAAATCATGCTTTGGTCTTGTGCATTTAGTCTATTGATGGTTTGGTGGTTATTTATGTTGGGGCATTTCTTGAAACTATCCCATATTACCTGTTTCATTCCCATTGATTGTTGCTGTGACTTGGTATATACATGTTTTTACAATAGTGTCAAATGGATGTCAATAGTCATATGCAGTACATAGGTTACTGGTTTTGTGCTTTATTTCTAATTTAAGGTTTAGAAACTCAGTAATCAAGATTTAAAGTCTTGACATGCCACTTTTTGAAATACTTCTTTATAAATAATACAGAATCAAAAACAAATAATCTAGGCAAGATTCATGATTAAAATAGAACTTTAGTCTGATCTATTTTCTCCTTGTCTCTTTCTCTCTTCCCAGGACCATCAGTGCTTTGCTGACTCTTTGTTAGACCACAAACTTTAACAACTCTGACTAAATTGTTATTTAGAGGATTATGGAGGAATCTGACAAATACTCCAGTATCTTAAAAGAGCAACACCAGAAGTTGTCTGCTGTCATTAAAGGCCTGCACAGACAGTTGCGCAGGGCATACAGGGAAAGTAAGGCCATTATTATTACTACAGAAATTCTGGATTGATTTCGAAATTTAAATTCAATTAACGATGTTGAAATAATGAAATTCTAAATCTTAACTTCTGTTGCACCCAATATGTTTTAATGGTTAAACATTCGCCATTTTTGAGTCATATCACATTATCACCAAATTTTTGAAAATCAGGTATAAAGGAAGGACCAGACCATAATAATTGTTATAAAACTAAAAAAATAAATAAAAATCTCTTATTGAAGCCTGGAGGCTTAGAGGTCTTATGGACCAGAAGCTCATTTTGGTTTAGTATAACTTGAAGCAAATAAGTAAGGCAATGGGCAGGATTTTGGTCTCTGAAAGGCTTCAGAAGTAGTGGAAACTACGCCCTTTTTTACCTGATCAAAGTTAGAACAAGGAGGTAAAGTGTCTCTTATAAGTACTCAATACAATGTCTACCTTTGGCTATATTATTGAAGCATTACCTGGTTCAGTACTTCCTGTGTCGTCCAAAACATTGCCATTAAGCTATTGTGTGTGAGTTGGGGTTTTTTTTTTGGTTGTTCTTTTTGTTGTTCTTTTTTTTTGGTGTTTTTTGTTTAATAAAGCCCCTAAACACTACTCTGACACACTTCAGCTCATTTTGTTTATGTTTTATTTATTTTGTACCACTCTTAAAATCTATACCGTTGTATGTGAAAGCTTTTTTAAACCCAATACATGTCCATAAAATGTATCTAGCCTAGCATATTTTTTTTCTTCTCATAAACGTGAAGAAGAAAAAAAAACAGCTCTAAAATGTTGAAAAGTTTGTTGCACAAATCTATGTAAAGTTCCTTTTTTTTTTCACGCCTTTTCTTTACCCTTTGCCTTGTGGTTATGAGAGTTTCCAGTGCAGCCTGCTCATTCAAATAGCTCTACAGTTCTAGAATTAGAGTCGAGGGTACAAGGATTCGAGAAAAAAAAAGGAAGAGAAGTGTATAACTTCATATTCATTACCCAAGGTTTCAGGGAAGAAGCAAGAACAAATGGACTCAGTGACCACTGGTGGGATGACTCTGACCTTGCTGATGAATAAGTTCTCCTTTCTCATAACCCACAATCAGATGAATGACAAATATATATATATATATATATCACCTGCCTAGAAGGGACATCAGCAGTAACAGGGCAAAAAAGCAACAGAATGAAACTGATCTGATGAAGATAACTACGACTTTAGTGCCAGTGCACCGGTAACAGTAGGTGGAGAGAATATCAAGGAGTTTGATTCGTTTGTGGACTTTAGCAGCGTTGTTGATGTTTCAGAAGACACAGACAAAGATATCCCAGACAGGAATGGCAAGGCCAGGGAAGCTTTGGTCACTTTGAAAAACATTTGGGCAACTTGAGAGATGGCGCAGCAACCAAACTGAAGATCTTGCAACTTCCATGTTAAATCTGTGTTGCTCCTTGGATGTGAAAATGTTGGACTACAGTGACTTCAAAAGAAAACTGCAGACATTCCTTAACATACGTCTGTGGTATGTTCTTAGCATCAGATGGTCAGAGGAAGTAAATAATGTGGAATTTCAGCCAACCAGGCCAAGAGCAGTTACAAAGACAGAAACTAAGAAGAAAATATAGCTGCATTAGGCATAGTCCCCTAAAATCATCAATATGCACCATCCAACAAACCTGGACATTGAAAGTACAAGAGAAAGAGAGGAAAGACACGCCTTGCAACAACTGAAAACGAGATGCAGAGGTAGAGCTGGGCTCAGAAAAGACTCATGTCAAGACTGTTGTCAATGGTCTATGGTCCTCCTGAAGCAGGCCGAGGTAGGTAGGTCAAAGGTGACTCTTTTTGGGTCTGAATCATGAAGGATGGTCTGTGGGTTGCTGCAGCCTTTCATATCACTTAATTGTCCTCAGATAATGGTGACCATGAAGTCGTGTGGGAGCGCCACATCCAAGATTTGGCCAGCCTGCAGGACTACGCTGAAGCCATGTATTGCCTGGCCACACAGCACTGGGCTGTCCATCCAGACACGCGCATCCAGTGGTGCCGTCAAGTAGCTGTTGAATACTTCATTGGGGGAGGAATTTATCGGGCCTTGGAGAAAGACATGAAAAGAAAGATGCGACATAGTCTTTCAAAGGTGTGATCTTGCACATAATGTTTGCCAGGGTTGAGTGGCTGATGCATTTTTCTTAAATTGCTATTTATGACATTGTTTTATTTTCTATGTCATATCTTCAAGTTTTTATAATTTTTTTTAAAAGCCATCTAAAAGTTTGTAATCAATTGATGTGAGGCAGATGACTTAGGTTTGTAAAGCTAGCAGAATAATCTAAATAAGTAGAATTTTTTTTTTTTTTCATTATTTTATGCATATTAAGGTATCCAGAGTCCAGGTATTTTGTCAGTAAATGACATGACAAAAGCAATTTTGAAGCTTCATGAAATGGATACAGTCTTTTGTTCCGTTTGCTCTTCTTGATAATCTAGGCGATAACATTATGGTTCATTGTTTTAATTTCTGTAGTTAGCCAGTCTATGGCTTTTTCGAATTTCTCTCAATATGCTTTTCAACAGCACTTCTTAATGTTTCAAACAAGGCAATGTCATTGTTATTGAAAGTTTCTGAAAAATTTAATTGGTTAGCTCTGAGGAATACAGAATTGCTTCGAACAATAATCTTTGAGTAGGTTAGCAAACTCTGTATTTTCATTTTTTTTTTCTTCTACTTTAGGCAGCAAATCAAAAAGCTTCAGAGGAATTCTCACACACAGATCTCACCAAGCAAACACCAGAGGAACCAAGCACGCAATATAATGAAATTGAAATCAAGAAAAAGCTTGAAGAGGCAAAGCAAAATGTTCAAGTAAATATGTGAGTAGGTGATGATGATAAAAACAAAGAAGACAAAATTTTTACTACAGAACTAGTCTGCATTTTCTAGTCTTTCCTAACTTATTTAAATATTTTTTTAAAATAATATGAGAATATTATGTTATATGTACTGGACAGTTTTTTGTGACAAGCATTTAGTCCATTAATGCTTGGCTGAGAGACAATATTCAACAGCTGCTTTGGGTCATCGTTGTGAGCTTCACTAAAAATTGATCATAGATTCAGTTTGAGACAGCTGATGATTATGGCAGAGTATGCACAACAACATTTTGGCCAATGATTATTTTCTCTCACACTTGTAATCAACTTGATCTCTTTCTTTTTTTTTTTTTTTTAGTGATTTTCCTATTACAGAAATAATACTTCATTCATTGTCAACTATGCAATTGAATATGAAAATCCGCTATGAAAGTATGAGAAGAAAGCGCAATTTATAAATTATGAATATGGTGAAATTTACCCCAACCAACCTCCTAAATGTAAGTGGTTATAGTGTAAGAAAACATTAATTACCATACCATACTCGACCACATGAAATCTGGTTTTAGAGGAAGGGTTGGATGGAGACTCGAAGCTCTATCATGGCTTTAACTAGACTTTATCTCTCTCTCTCTCTCTCTCTCTCTCTCTCTCTCTCTCTCTCTCTCTCTCTCTCTCTCTCTTTCTCTTTCGCTTGTCCCTTTCTTTCAGTCTTTCTGGCTTTCCTTCCCTTTAACTGTCTTTGTCTCTTTTCATTTTTTTTCCTACACCGAATTTTTCTCCTCTGTCTGTCTCTGCCTCCTTTCTCCTCATTTCTATTTCTCTCTCTCCCGTCCCCCGCCTCCCGCCTCTCTCTCCCTCTCTTTCTTATTTCTCTCCAAACCATAACTTGTTTTTCTTATTATTTATTATAAATACAATCTTTAACTTGCTCGTTTTGCCCTTTCTATTTCACTCCTGAATATGACTGCAGTATATTTTTCATACTCAGTATCTATGTGTTTGTTGTATTCCTTATAGGATGACAATAAGAGGTCAAGAAATGAAGACTGACTGTATTATTAATGTGTTGTTTCAAATTGGTTTTCTACAAATCCCATTGATATCATGGCTAGAAGCATTGTGGATATAAGCTAGCTCTTTTTTTACCCTTGGGTCGTGGTGCGGATATTTTAGTTGTCTCAGGATTATGTTTGCTGGATAATGTATTTCGTAGCACACCTGTAGTTGCTCAGGAAGCACTTGGTTACATTGTTGTAGTGTTGCGATTTGATTTTGCTAGCATACTTTTCAGTAGTGCCAGGTGACTAGTTTGGTCTTTGATTTACGGCCTAATGTTGAATAGATACCCTGCATTGAAATTACTACATAGTGTTTTGGTCCTTCTCGCCCCTTATGGTAGCGATGTGATGACTCGCCTGCTTTTAAGTTTTGGTGTATTTTTGTTAAAACTGGCCCAGCCATCACTTTTCAGGATATTGACGTAATAACTCGCCCATTTTACAGGTTTCTGCATATTTTTCGTCTCGCCAATTATACTCTTTAGTTCTCGTGGAAGTCATATGATGATATAAACTAAATTTTTAACTCATGTTTATGGATGTGTTGTTAGCTTTTTCCTTAATATCATTGTTAAGGCTGAGATTACAACCCCAATTATTTCTTCTCAAGGTAACTGAAATTGCCTTCCCTATCTAGTGGACTAGGTACTGATAGGGTGAATCCTCTTGTGATTGGTGAATATGCAGTAATAAAGAAATGTCATAGACTAAAATTTAGTCACTGAATTCATCTTTGAACCGGGAAAGCTTCCTATTATCCTAGGTTGGTGAACGAAAATGAAATAAATTTGCATAAATTAACATTATCTGTGTGTAAATTTTCTCTAATGGTCCATAAGATGATCCAAACAGATGAGTAGTCAATAGACGAAATCGACGAATTCTGTATTTTCCAAATCTATTTGAAGATCTTTTTAAATGCGATTCCCGCAAAAACTTAAAAAAGTGCATAAGTGCGTATTCACTTTTCGGGAATTCATAGCTTCGCATTTAGTTAAACCTACATGATTGATAGTGAACTTTAAAAAAAAAAGATTTATAAACGAGTTTGGATTCTAGATAATTAGCCAACTATTCTTATTGCAAACGAAGTAAAAACATGACGTTATCACCTAGTCATTTCAAACCAAAAACAATCTTCAGTCACCAAGTGTGGAGACGATAATCTGAGGACATAACGATTGCCTCACGGTTGATATTTCGCCGGGACCTGTGACGCGGGGACAAGTGATTAATTAAAAGCCTGCATAAAGGGGACAATGAGCAATAATCAGGGAAAGCAAGTCTGTTACATTTCATTGCATAACCCTTCTTGAAACGGTGCATCGACATTTATAACTTTATTTGATATTTCTTGATATTGACCCAGACATTTTCTTGGCGCTCTACCATCACTTTAGTGTAAAGCTTTTTATCGTAAATAATATAATTTTAGTAGTTTATAATAAGCATTCTTTTGAGTAAATTCATTTATTCCGCTATTTGATCAAATGTTTATCCCAGTGAACTTGATTATTTGCCTTCAGTTTTTGGAGGCGATTCTCTGTCACAAAAATTCAAAGGTGTGAAAGGGAAGCTTTTGCTTATCTTGCATTGGCTTTCATTGTAAATGGATTGAAGAATAAGCAAGAGGAGAATTATTGCTCAAATACAGTTCACCACATCACCAACTAATACAAGGGATTTAAAGCAAAAAGAACCAAATTTTATTATTGTTTTAAATCTATCTGCCGCGCCTCTTACTTTTACTTTCATTGACAAGTTGCTGTTAATCTTGCATAACATCTAATATTTTTTTTTAGAAACTGATTTCTAATTTATTTCTTTTTACTCAAAGGTAAAATTTTCTTTCAAATTGCACCGTGGGCGTTTTCTCCTGTTTATGCAAATTGTTTTAAGTGGCGATACACTGTTTCTATATACTTAGAGTAACTAATTTATATTGCACCTGAGGATCACAGATTGCCCAGTTCGAAGGACTTGACTTCATTATTTCTCCACATCATAACTCCTGGGTTTTTTTGGGTAATATTGCTGTGAACACATACGATTGTGCTATGAACATGTGTGTACTGTGCGTATTTCTTAATTATTATTATTATTTTTTTTGATCTCGCAAAACCGTAAGCTTGATCAGAAATCATTCTATTGTTAGCATACAGAAAGAGTTTTGGGGCTCTAACTCGGCAGCAATGTAGCAAAGGAACGAAAGTAAATACATAATAAGATAAAGGGAGCGAATCACGGGCTGCAAGGCGAACAGTCTCTTTTTTCATTATCGAAGATAAACGAAAGCGGAGGCAAGTCAACAGGGAAGATGAAAGCCGCGGACCGTTAGAGGGCGACTGTTTACATGTACCCAGACTCTCTGTGGCGAGATGAAGGTTTAGAAAGGGCGTGTTTACATAAATGTTATTGTTTTCTCTGGCTGGCTTGGATGTGTGGACGTACAGCGGTCTAGCCGAGTTTTAATTGAAAGGAAACGGTGCGTTCATTTCTAGCCCTCGCAAGACTCAAAACTACAAAGGGGGATAACAAGACCATGAAAGTTTTATTGATACGCAGGCAACACGATCAAAAGTTACAGCATTTTTTTTTAGTTTGTTTTGCTAAATTTTAAGTGTTTTTGCTACGTTGGTCATACTTTCGTAATGTCTGGAACGCTTGCAATCCGTTTTTATTATTAGTTCTCTAGGACTTGTCTCGTCAGAAGTAAAGGAAAGTGCGTGCAGTATATACACAAGAAAAAAATTGTTCTTTTGCCAGATTGGTTTTAATTATTGTTTGGCTTTGATTCTGTTTTTTGTGGGCCAGTTCGGATTACGAAGCATTATGTGGCGCGCGCTATTGGGTACTGTATTTGAGAAAGATGAAAGCTGCGATGATCAGTTTGTACCAACAGGGCCACCACGTGGAAAGACATTTATAGCACCGCACTTACCTCACATAATGGCGAGTCTCAAGAGCGAAATAAGCCCAGACCAAACCTGCGACGCTTGGACTTAAATCAGATCTCCGCTGGAGTGTGCTAGTGATCCGGACACTCCCGCAAACACAAGGTGCGGGGATTAGCGTGTCTTAATTCACTGCAGTCGCCAGTCTCGTTCCGTGTGGATAGAAGGACAAACACAAAATAAAAGGGAAGTCACTCATTGTAGCTCGGCGTGCTGCCTCTTCTCGCTGCGCGTACAGTATTTGCGGTGCATAGAAGTGTTAGAACTGCTGTTAATTATTTATGTCTTTTATCTACTATGACATCGGTTTTTTTTCCCTCCACCAGTCTGTTCCGTGGCTGACTTAGGGATGCTGAGTTGAAGGTTCACTTGAAAATATTTATAGTCTACACATAACTTATTACTCACGATATTTGTCAGGTAGCGGTATTAACGAGAAAGCCATGGATGCAATATATATATATATATATATATATATATATATATATATATATATATATATATATATATATATATATATATATATATATATGGAGAAGTCTTTGAGGGTTGGAGGCACCTGAAAAGTAAATATGGGGTAAAGGAGGGCAAACGACAGAGTTGAGGCGTGTGAGTGTGTGCGTATTTTGGAAATAAAGTTGGGAAAGGGGGTTTGGGGCGGGAGAGGTGAGGAAGTGAGAAAACGAAACAGGCTGGACGTAAGTTTTCTGTTTGCAACAATAAGCCCGTCAACTGTGCCTGAAGACTTGGCGAGAGCCTGGCTAAACAAACAGGCTCCAGCTTACGGGCGCGGCTTAGTAAAAACTAAAAGAGAGCTGGGACAACATTTCAATTATTTCTTGGGGTTTGAAGAACTCTGCCTGTCGCCGCACTGTTTTCATTATCTTGTCCCTGGTGGGTAAACTTTATCACCCTTAAATAGGAAAAAAAAACAGGAGAGAGACAGAGAGACAGAGAGAGAGAGAGAGAGAGAGAGAGAGAGAGAGAGAGAGAGAGAGAGAGAGGGGAGAGGAGGAGGAGGGAGGCAAAGTGGAGAAAAAGAAGTAGAGATGAGGGACTAGGAAAGATCTATAGGCAAATATGCCTCTTGTTTTTACTACAGGGGAACTGTACCATCGTCCTGGACATGGAGTGCACTGTCGAAGGCGGACTCTGGAGCTATCCGGTTGATCTAATACAGTAATAGGCTGCCGGTCCTCTTTGAAGGTTCCTGGGGACAAACACAAGTTCCGGCTCCTCTCAGCAGATCAACAACCTGCTGCTGGGATGGGAAGTGGGAAAAACGTATCTCCCCTCTCTCTCTCTCTCTCTCTCTCTCTCTCTCTCTCTCTCTCTCTCTCTCTCTCTCTCTCTCTCTCTCTCTCTCTCTCCATCTATCTATCTATCTATCTATCTATCTCTCCATCTATCTATCTATCTATCTATCTATCTATCTATCTATCTATCTATCTATCTATCTATCTTGTGACTGTACTTGTGTCTGAATTGTGAAATGTATTTGTTTTGTTGTACAGCTAGAGAAGCAAGTCCATAAATCGTCGTGGTACATATACAGACCAGATTCTTATGTAATTAGCAAAGTTCCGATGTCACTATTTTAACCGGGAGTGTAATATATAGAACGGAATTAAAAAAAAAAAAGGAGGCAAAGAGAGAAAGAGGGAGAGAGAGAGAGAGAGAGAGAGAGAGAGAGAGAGAGAGAGAGAGAGAGAGAGAGAGAGAGAGACAGACAAACAGACAGACAGACAGACAGACAGACAGAGAAATGTGTGTGTTTGAAGCAGCCCCCCCCCCCCTAAAAAAACCCATGAAAATCATGCTAGGTATTTGCAGGGGCGGTAAATCTGTTAATAGCCTTTAATCACTGATTCACCGTCTTGTTGAATGACATAAACATCATATTGCGAAATAGAACATTTCATGTTGATCCATAGACCGAACTGAGACGAAGCGAGCCTTTCTGCTTTTCTTTTACTCTTTTTCAATCAAAACAAGCATAAATGTCAATGAAAAATTCGCAAGACATAATTTTAATAATGCTGAATTTCAATCTATCTAGGCCACTTTTGTTTTGCTTTGTTTGGTTTTGTGATTTTTTTTAAAAGGCAGTGTGTGGCGGAAACATTTTTTTTCTTTCAGGCCCTTGATTTCTATATGTTTTGTATTTCACCCTATGACTTATCGAAAGCAATCTTCCATAAACCCTTCCGAAGAACAAAATTGAAACTTAATATGCATATTGATCGAACCGACCCCTTAACTTCGTCCAATAATATTTTTCTGTCACATTCTCTGCACATCTGCGAGGGACTAGATGCCCCGCCATGATGGCGGCGAAGAGCCGTACCTTGTACTTGAAGTAAGATGCTAGATCTAAATGCTGGATCCTGTGTCGCAATAAAAATGACCTCTTAAAAACTTAACTTATTGATGTTGATCCTTACGAAAATATTCCCAGAATATTGGCAAAATATTTCATCGGTTGAAAAAGAATCACACCTTAAGATCTTTTGTTGAAATTTAATATGAAATGCGAATGCGGAAGTGCTAGGCCCTAATGCTAGATTACTTTCATCGTGGATGATTAGCTACGTCATTTTACGTCACCTCGGACCAGTAGATTTCGATTGCTGGGATTTAAATATGTTCACCTAAGTTCCTTTGAGAACCCGTTTTTCGTTTCCCCCAAACTTGTAAACAAGTAAGAGTGGGTGCTAAGTATTGCATATTATTACAGTCATGTATTTCATTTCATTATTGTTTTTAATTTTTAGTTATTTTTTTTTTTACTTTATTTCAACTCTAACTGGCAATTAGTCAAGGAAAATTGTCATTATTCAGTTATGAGATTATATGGCACCTACGCTGAGGTATATCGTCTCGAGGCTATTTTAAACTTATATTTTTTTTTTAAGCCGTAACAATAGCAGCCGCATTTTTAAGGTTCAATTTTCTTTTTCTAACTTTTTCTCTGAAGGATTGACTAAATGTGCAATGTACTGAGATAAACTTTCCAAACTCCTCTCTTCATTATTGTCGCACACAGAATCAATATAACATTGACCTCGATTTTCTTCAGTTTTTTTCCCCTCTAAACAATGTCTTTGTATTTCTTTTTTTTTTGCCTCTAAATATTGTCTTTATTTGTTTTAGTTTCTTCTGTTTTTCTCCTCTGAACACAATCTTTGTCTTCTTTTCTTGTTTTTTTTTCCCCCTGATTGAATACTCTCTTTTGTTTTATTTTCTTTTGTTTTTCCCCCCATTAAACACTTTTTGTTTTATTTTCTTCTTTTATTCCACTAAACACTGTCTTTGTATTATTTGTGTGTTTTATTTTCTTCTTTTGTTCCACTAAACACTGTCTTTGTATTATTTTTTGTTTTGTTTTTCGTTTCTTCAAAACCCTGTCTTTATTTTAGTTCTTTCCTTTTTTTTCACTCTGCTTAGAAGTTTGACAAAAAACAAAACAAAATCCTTAAAGGTCACACTGTACCGGCCGCATTGCAGACATTGAAAATCCTCCTGAGCGTGTGAGGGGATGTAACCACTGAATAAAGGGGAAAAAATAACACAGTTATCTCTCTTTGATCCAAGGATTTCAATGAAACAGATAAACATACATGAAAGTCGTTTTCTCGATCTGAAAGAATACATTATATATTTATTTTAACATTTTCAGCGTCTTAAAAAAAAAAAAAAATTCGGGTACTGGACTTTACCCTATCTCTGTTTTGTCACTGTTTCTGTCTGTCTCTGTCTCTCTGTCTGTCTGTCTGTCTCTCTCTCTGTCTGTCTGTCTCCCTCCCTCCCCCCCCCCCTTTTTTTTTTCACTCCTCTCCACCTGTTTCTCTCTCTCTCTCTCTCTCTCTCTCTCTCTCTCTCTCTCTCTCTCTCTCTCTCTCTCTCTCTCTCTCTCTCTCTCTCTCTCTCTCTCTCTCTTTCTCTGTCTGTCTGTCTGTCTGTCTCTCTCCCCCTCCCTCCCCCCCCCCCCTTATTTTTCACTTCTCTCCATATCTCTCTCTCTCTCTCTCTCTCTCTCTCTCTCTCTCTCTCTCTTTCTCTCTCTTTTTCTTTCTCTGTCTGTCTGTCTGTCTCTCCCTCTCTCCCCCCCCCCCTTTTTTTTCACTCCTCTCCACTTGTTTCTCTCTCTCTCTCTCTCTCTCTCTCTCTCTCTCTCTCTCTCTCTCTCTCTCTCTCTCTCTCTCTCTCTCTCTCTCTTTTCTTTACCAATTTATGTACCAATCTATGTAAATCTCTAGTTGTATATCTATTTTCATTGTAGAACTTTCTCACCTCTCCCCTCTCTCTTTCACCCCCTGAACCACGAATCAAAATATTAAAATCTATCAAAATCTACTCGATGCTAATCATGTAACCTTTTGCAGTCTGCTTTCAAGCTTAGTTACAACACTGCTGTGACTGTATTAAAGGAAACCTTACGGATTAACGTGCTGACATATAAACAACAGCATTTTTTTCTTGTCTTACATTAATTAGTTTTTCAGCCGGATGTTACTGAAGAACTTGCATGATATAAAAAAAATAATTATCGATTTTGGTTTTATACGTTTTGGTTTTTATTTATTGTTTATTTGCTGGGGAAGGGATTGAGGATGTGAAATTTAGTTTCAAATTTCATGAAATTAGTTACTTTTTACTTTTTAAAGCAAGCAAAACACTTGACCATCACCAAACGCAATCCGGTTCTTTGCGTTATAGCAAGGGACAACCTTTTGCTGCTTGATCTGTTCGACGGTGCTGAATTACTGTAAAAACTTGCCTCTTTAGAGTTACAACCTTAATTCTTCTATTTTATAAGCCATTGCTATAGCGCGTATTCGCTTGTTCGTTGTTTGATATATAGCTCGTCCACAGCAAAGCGATCTCTTTGCATATCAAACTTACTGATCTGTTACGTAGGGTGGAGCTGGAAACACGAGACCCTGAATTTATTTGTCGACTTCAAAGATGTGTGGTCGACTTTGTGGTCGATCTCTGCTCAAATCCCGCAGCATTTTGCGCTCCTTGTGACGCATGAGTCTTTGAATAATATTAATCGAAGAATACATACATTTTCTAGTATGATGCGAATTTTTTTTCTTTCCAATAGATGATATTCTTAAGAAAAAGTCAGCGAGAGTTACGCCCTTGATTAACTAGCACTCTTAAGCCAAAGATTAAAGGGAAACATAAGCCTAGTTCATCGTTTTTGAATTTATACACCTCGCTCTGCACTAAAAACGAACATCAAAAGCTCAATTTTGCCTGCGTTTTGCACTTGTAAAGTCGAATATGCATACAAGATAAATATTACACTCAAAGCCCAATCTAGATGTAAATTTCTATAAATTGTATATAATTCTTTGCAAGACTCTCCCAGATGTAACGACCTAGCTTAGATCTAGAGCTATGTCTATTGCTAACGAAAACGCAAGAGAAAAATGTTTCCAAGTCATGTTTTAGTTTGATTGCACAGCAGATTGTACTTTAAAATAATTTATAAGTACCGGAGACATAGAGAGAAGAGACTGGAAATTCCACGGTCAGTCTTAGCACAGCAACAAAACCAGAAAATTTAACCTAACCAGTTAATTTAACCTAAGTCTAGCCACAATGTATATGCCTCTCTGTCATTCTCTCCCCCCTCCCTCCCTCTCTCTCTCTCTCTCTCTCTCTCTCTCTCTCTCTCTCTCTCTCTCTCTCTCTCTCCCCATAGTTTCTTGTCTTCCGGAAGTTACACATCGTTTAAAAAGCCTCGAGGTACTGACGAAAATTAATAGAAATGGATGATATCACTTGTAAACTAAAATTCATGGGCACTTAATAATTGTATGCTCCAAATTCACTTTCACAGGCAGAGACACGCAGAGAGAGAAAGAGAAAGAGGAAGAGAGTGAGGAGAGTGAAAGAGAGAGAGAGAGAAAGCGAGAGAGAGAGAGAGAGAGAGAGAGAGAGAGAGAGAGAGAGAGAGCGACACAGAGAGATAGAGAGAGAGAGGGAGAGAGTGAGGAGAGTGAAAGAGAGAGAGAAAGCGAGAGAGAGAGAGAGCGACACAGAGAGAGAGAGAGAGAGAGAGAGAGAGAGAGAGAGAGAGAGAGAGAGAGAGAGAGAGAGAGAGAGAGAGAGAGAGAGAGAGAGAGAGAGAGAGAGAGAGTTTACCGACAACAGTCAAGAAATCTCAGCATGCGATTACACTCCAATTCCACTTTTGTCACGGAACGCCACAAACGCGTTTCTTGTATTTTTTTTCTTTATAAAGAGATTTTACCGGTTCATTCCTTTATAATATCTAGATTTAACCTACATATAAATTGCTCAAAGTCGAGATATAAAATTTATTATTTTCTGTCTCTGAACAGTATTTTCTGCATTATAACTATTAAGCTTAGACTGTGATTGTCGGGGGTTCAAGGAAGGTTATTATCGTTGAAATTTATTAGGGATATCGTCTATTGTGGGTGAAATGCTATTTTAATCAGTCTTTGAAAAAAAAAAGGTGTCCTCCGTTTCGCAGCCTAAGTTTCTAGCTGTAGCCGAAACCGAGTCAGAGAGTATAGGCCGGGCTTAATAGATGCGTAGGAACTTTACGATGGGTCGTAGCCGAAGCGAAAAGCATTGACTTCAGATTGTCGGAAGGCGGTTTTAATTCTACATATAATAATACGGCTCATTTTTATCAGAAAAGAAATCAAAAGAAAAAAAATCAGTGCAGGATCCACCAGAAGCACCATAGCAGAACTTTTGCTCTCGTTGCAGCGTTTGTTTACAATATACATGGAAGCAGGTTTTGTCGTGTGAAATGCGTTCTCCGCGTAGCGTATCTGGATGTTCAGTTACTATCGACAACCTATGTGACATTTTCTTAGCTCCTAAAGCGCATCAAATAAAATAATAATTAGGACGCTCTCGTAGAATGTCAATGCAGCTCTTTTTTCGGGACGAGGAGTAGAACCCACGTATCACTCCCCCTCTACCAAGAAACAATATCTGAAGCATTATTGGTCATTGGATCGAGATCTAAATCTGGATTTATGCAATTTACAATGTACATGTACTTTTATGAGGCTTGGTGTAAAAGTTGAAGAGGTCACTTTACCATGAAATTGCAGTTTTATTGAGGCGCAGTTAGCTTTTACATAATAGAAAACATAGATATGGCTTTTTGATAGAATTGTATCATCGGGGGGTTCAGGGCGGATTAGGTCTGGCATAATTAGAGCTTTACGATGATCGAGATCAATGCTTTTACATAGGTTACTGTGATCGCAAACTAAACGAACTGTTGAAGGCTCATTATGGTACACAGGCGCTCATTATTGTACACAAGCGTCCAACTGCATCTGTTCCGAACGCATGAGCCTGAAGTCAAGATTCATTTTAAAACTTTCTTTTATTTAAGCTTAAATTAATCAAGGCCACGCAAAAGGCACTTTTTTCCACATCTAATCGAGTAAAAAACATCGTCCTCATAAGGTACGTCTGAGAAACAAACTCTGATTATAAAAGCCAGGCCTAGAGCTAAACATGCACTGTTTAATCCTATGGTATATTGAGTATGTCATTGATCTTACGTTTTATATGTTGTTTGGGGAAAAGATGATAAAATGTTTCCCCATATGCAGTAGGACTAAGAGGCTAAGCAAGACATGATTGTGCTGTGTCCCATTCTTGGGCTTCATTGCCTATAAGTCCACATTAATGGGTGAACATTAGGTCTGAGGTCTAGATCTAGACATGCATAACCACATTAACCTGTTGTTGGCGCATCTGGTTTCCAGTGAGATTGATACTGGAAAGACGACAATTCGATCTCATTGATTGAGAATTCTTGAAGGAGGAAGCTGCAAGCATCCATTCATTATTTACCTGTATTTCTAACTCTCTTGCTTGTGATACAACGTGTGGTATAACTTTTAAAAAATACATGGATTTCAGAGGGTTTAATAAATTTAAGAGATAAAAAAAAATTCTATAGCAATCGTGACTGGATTGCGATAAAATGAAACATTTTGAGGAAATTAATTATTAACGTCGATGAAAAAAATAAATTTCAATGAACAAACAAAACAGGAAATCAAAGTTAAAAAAAAAAAAGTATTACCACTCATATCAAAATTGACTTAAGGATTTTGTAGAGTACATGTAATTTGAGTTTGACATCAGCGGCTCTAGCATATAAGAGTAAGAGAGAAGAACAAAATACCATTTCCTTTTCTTTTTAATCTCCCTGTGAAGGGGGCCGAAAATTATGATTTTTTTTTAAAAAGTGATCTTGTCGAATATTAATTGTATCGTTTCCACTGACGTACTGGATCGATGTTGGATTTAACCAATCGTCTACTCAATTAATCAACCCACAAGTACATGTACATGTTTTTATACCAATCACTCAAGCAATGCCAATCTTACCACTCCGCCTCTGTATGTTCTTCTTTCCCTCCCTCCCTCGCCCAAATTTCACTCCCCAAGTCCTGTGAAAGGCAGGGTGCGTCTGCTTGACGTGGGCAGCTGTTACAACCCGTTCCTGGAGTGCCCTGAGTTCGAGTCAATAGGCGTAGACCTGAGCCCAGCCACGCAGGTGAGGTTTTTGAGTGCTGTTGACTGTCGTAGAGGTTAGCTGATATCAAGATAGCACAGTAAATGAAATATTTATCTTCTCGCTTGTTTCCGCGGTTAGGATACATTTCTTATCTTCTGAGAGACTGCTTCTAAAAAAAAAAAAATTAACAGTAGCAATTTAGCGCTTGGATCCGTCTAACACTGCATCCTTTGCCACAGTATAAGTGTCCGAATACATCTAAACTCTCTCTCTCTCTCTCTCTCTCTCTCTCTCTCTCTCTCTCTCTCTCTCTCTCTCTCTCTCTCTCTCTCTCTCTCTCTCTCTCTCTCTCTCTCTCTCTCTCTCTCTCTCTCTCTCTCTCTCTCTCTCTCTATATATATATATATATATATATATAAAGTATATATATTTATATACACACGTACACATGTATATAGTATGTCTAAATTGTTATTGAACCACCTTTTCTCTATCCTATTATTAGAATTATATTTAGTTTCCTGTGGTGCAAAATCAGTCATATGGCTTACAAGTTATGACACTTTTTCAAAAAGTTTAGTAAGTTTGTGTGCTCTCTGGGGCAAATGGGCACAAAATAGACAATGATGTGCGATTTGATCTTAACTTCTATTTCTTGAATTGCAGGCCAACAATGTTTAATGAATTTTTCCACCCCTACTCATTTCCAAAATGTGGAAAGAAGAAGAAACAAGAGGAAGATGACCATTTTGTTCTTTTGTTTTGTTTTTGTGTTGTTGTTTTTTTTTGCTGTAGCCAATCCATCACAAGATGATTTCGAACTTTTTGCCAGCAAGAAGCGTGATTAGAGTGGCCTCATAATCTCCGATTAATTGCAATTCAGCAGGAGAAGAGATAAAGCAGGGACGAAAGAGTATTATCGCATAACTATGCATTAAAACCTGAAAAGGCAAGTTTCATGCTCACCCCCACAATCTGTCCTCAACAGTCTGTCTACCAGTGTGACTTCCTCAAGCTCGAGCTTATACCCAGTCTCGCCCACAGCCCATCTTCAGATGACCTTGACCTTGTACCTCTGACCTCTAAACTGGGCCTTACCCCTGAGCCCACTGCAAGCCCCATGACGCAGCTGCCGAGGGCCAGTTTCCAGGTGGTCGTGTTCTCTCTTTTGCTAGAGTACTTGCCCGCATCCGTGCAGCGCTGGGCGTGTTGTGTCAAGGCTCACTCCCTGTTGGTTCCTCACGGCTTACTCCTCATCGTCACCCCAGACTCTAATAGGTTTGTCATCTGTTCGGTTGGGATTAGAACTTGCAGCAGCGCATTTGTAATTCATCTTTTTTGAAAGCCTCTGTGGGCAGGAACTGAGGCAATTGGAAAAAAAAATAAAGATTTGAAAATGTTTTGTGAACTTCCTGTTAATTCGAATATCAAAAATAGCGTTATACAAACAAAACTGCACCTTTATTAATACAGTTTTAGTGGTATTCTTATTCTATATTCAAATACATTTAGAACCAGAAGCTATAGGTTTTTTTTTAATTTTTTTGGGAGGGTGAAGGGGGTTGCTTGAATCAAGTCACAATATTCTTGAATTCTTGCCTGAGGCATTTTAGAATGTTTCATAATGGACATTAGAACAGCCCAGTCTCTGAATGTTATCATTTTGTTTCCTAATGTTTACGAATATGATAACCATTTTTCTGCTTTTGTATCGTTGTGTGAGGCTTCAATGCTGTTTGTCTGTTTCTCCTTTTACATCTTATTTTATATAAAAAAATAGATGTCGCAAAGGAAAATTTGGATAAATGCTCCATATACTGATAGTGTATTATATAAAAGTATATAGACATGTTCATATTTGTAAATATACTGAAGGATTCTTGGTTTGTATAATTTTTCCCAAACTTTTGTTCACATGATTTAATTTACCTTCTTGTCCAAATGAATACTGGATGGGAAAGTAAAAGTGTTGCAGCAATTGTTTCAAGGCCTTGAAGCAGCAGCAATATCATTAATCAAGCTAATCACTAAAAATGTTTTTTTTTCTTTTTTTTTCATCTTTTGATCAGTGCTTGTCGAAATGCTCCAATGATGAAGAGCTGGCGGGAGGCACTAGAACACCTCGGCTTTCAGAGATGGAAATACCATAAGATGGAACACGTTCACTGTATGGCTTTCAGAAAGGTGAGGCTAGAGAGTCACATAAGGACTTAAGAAAGAGGGAAGATGTAGGAGACTAATTAAACAGAGACATGTTTGTGAAAAGATAGGGTTGGACTGTAGACCAAAAAATAAAAAAGTAGTGTATGCTTTTGAGATCAGAGTATTGCATGTTATTGCTTAAACAATACTTACATATTACAAGTTTGTGTTCATCTTAATTAAGTGGTGAACTCAGTTGTAGTAATCCAGATAAAGTTCCAAGTACTCCTCCTCCTTTCCGATCTCTAAGTTCTTAGTAGAAGTAAATTTAAAACATTTATTTTTAAGAATATTTGAGTTTTCTATGTACACGGTACATGTATATATATTTTTTTAATGTGGAGTAGAGATGGACAAAAGTTCTTCCGTATCTTATTTGTTAGACAATTGCTTAGTATAATTAAATCAATATGCTAGAACCACATATCTTATTATAATGTAGATACATGTATGTTTTCTTGCACTTCGTAGCATAAATATTTTATCTTCATTTAGATATGAGATGCATGAAAAGTCCATGTAATTACAGTCTAAGCAAAGAAAATACATGTACAGAATAAAAGGGCAAATAAAACGAAACAAAAGAAATACTCTTTTGATGAACTTTTCATGAGTCTTTCTCAACATATGGGGCAGCTAAAGACAGCCTTTTTCTCTTGCTATATTCTTCTAGTTCTACCCTCCCCCCTCCCCTTTTGAGCACGCTCCTGTTTTCTTTTCAACTGTATATTCTCTACTTTGCAATCCCAAACAATTTTTGTTGTTTTTTTTTTTTGTTTACGTTTTTGAGATAATCAATTCAACTCTTTAATGAACTCAAAGTGTCTACATGTATAACTTAAAATAAATATAGATAAAGAATTGGCCTATAAGGCAATCAGTCCCATTTTTTGAGAGATTTTCCAATTCTATCATTGTTCAGGTTAGAGATGAACTACCAGAGCATTTCCCTGAGTCTGTAGAGAAGCTCCTGTACATACCACAAGATTTCAGTGATGCCTGCTATGATGACGACCATCTTCCAGCCTCGGAGCGAAGGTCTCACTCTCTCGGAGTTAACGATCCCAAACATGATGCAGAGCTTGAAACTTTTCTTCTTTCATCTGTGGGAGAGTTACCCCTATTGTGTTCAGATGAAGAGGAAGAAAACAGATGACAAAAGCACTCTTTCTGTTTTGTTGATGTTTCTTTTAATATTAAAAATCCTATGATGAAACAGTTTTGCTTTTTTTAATTTTATCTGTTCAGTAGTTTTATGAGGCTAACCTTGAGGTATAGGAAGAAAGGTTAAGAATTTTCAAGGGAAATGTGTCTAGTAAAGACAAAATTAAAAAGAAGCACATATTGTTACTGATGTTAGTGTTACTTTTTTTTGTTTAACTCTGTGAAGGTTTTATTGGATGTCTACATACATAAGGCTATGTTGCGTTTTTCCACCTGGGTTCCTATTGAAGTAGGACAAGATTTGAGGCTAAAAATCAACAGTTGTAAGGGTTGGAAAAAAGCCTGGGTTTTCACCAAAAGCTGGCAGCACGTCTAGAATAAGTCCTCCAGACTGCAATAATGTTGAAATATATTTCATATTGGGATTTTTATTTTCTTTTTTAAAGTTTTATTGTTATTATTTTTTCCTTCAGGAGGAGTAACAGCAGAAATGTTGGTTGCAGTCGCAGTATAATTCACAGTATCTATCGTATTTCCTAGTCTCCATCCTAATCTAATTTCGCTGCTAAGAAGTTTTTGCTAGTGTGACTCTTCAGTATGTCCTTTTATTGCATGTTCAAAGGCATAATAATAGAAAGGTGAATGGGTCCATATTCATTCTTGATCTTATTGTATGGGTATTTTCGTCTTGCACAGCTGCCAAGTGTGAGGGATTAATCGAAGTCAGCTGAGTACCCTGCATCTCCTTTTTATATCTTGGCTGGAAAATATGACATGTTGGGAGATTTCCCTCAAAAGATTATATATAGAAGCTTTTGCCTGTGTGTCGGTATAAGCAGGGCCCTAATGTATCTCTGGTTAAATCAGCTTTGGAGATCGTCGCTTATGTGCCAGACATCTTAATTGCCTTAAAGGCCAATCACTGAATAATATTGTGAACTGCAAACATTGTTCTCAAATAACATTAACTATAGAAGCTACATCACTGATTTTTTTATAATGTGGTGCCATCGAAGAGCAACTAGGGACGTGCCCTGGAAAGTTTTATCCGGCGCCATCTGAAATACGTGTACATGTAATTATAGACACTTTTTATAACGGTAACTTAGGAAACAACAAGATGCTTTTAGGAACTTAGTTTTGTCACAGGACTAGAGGCAAATACTTATAGAATTTTTAGGGAGAAGAAACAAGATTGTTCAGGGAATAAAAAGTGAGATGGTTGAAATAAATCAGATGTAAAGGGAAGAAGACACACAGTAAATACAGGTATAGAAATAAAGATAGAGATCTGCGGTTAAATTTGGGCTCTAGAATTGTTCTACTTATTTTAATCGAAGCAGACAGAAGAGCATTTTTTCTGACAATCCATACAAACAAAATTCAAAGTTCTTCCTCGTTAAAATTGACATGGCGCCAATGCTTTGTTAATGTCATGCCTTAGCTAGCTGTTTTATGAACGGTACATTGGTACCCTAGCTAAAAGTGAAATCATGTTACATCATATTAATGGGAACTGCTTATAATGACATGTTCTTTTTTTTTTATTGGTTTAGGAAAATTATTTTGGATTGACGGACAGCATTTACAAATTGCCTTTTGGAGAATTTGTATTTTGAATCCGTATTTAGTGAAGGTCTTTTTTAAAGAGGCCTTAATTTCTGACAAGTATTCTCTTCTTCTACATGTGTAGATCGTAAGACAATATTTACATGGCACTCAATAGACATGGTGACGTCCTTCGGTAAAAAGAAAAAAAAAATCTTGTATTAACGGACAGTAAGAACTAATACCGTTAAGCATAATGAGTAAATTATGCATCAAAATCTCCGAACTCGGATATGAAACCCGCTGGAGCCCTCTAGCTTCGCCGAGAGTCGATTGACTTGGATTCAGATTTATCCTCCGGACTTCAACTTGCTGAAATCAAAAGTTGTCAAGATCAGGTCAAGCAGAAGTAGATGTTTGAGATTGAGGAACAGTCATGAACTGGAACAGTGCAGCAGTTAAATAAAAACCGCCCAAACATTAAAAAAAATGTGGCTCAATTTTCTTACGAATCATTTCACGGCCGTATTTTGGATTCTCGTGGTAAAAATTAGAGACGTTCAGTCAAAAAATAACCCAAGAAATTGGCTAGATTTTGTTGTAAATACTTGACACTGCTTGCAGATCGATCTCAACCTTCGCTTATACTACATGTGGTTGGAGACAACAATGTCAGTCTAAAAATGGTGGGAGTAGGGGATGGGGATTCAATATTGCCAATTAAAACCAGAAAATGTAAATCAGTCAGAGTAAAGGGTAGTGAACCTGGGTGCGGGATATGCAGCAGATTCATGCACTTACATTACTAGCTCTAAGCTAGAGAATAAATTAAGATGACCTCTGCCTTCTTGGTTGGTGGAAAGGGCAAACGTTCTTATATTTTTTTTAAAAAAAAGGCAGAAAGACAAGAATTAGACAGTGCCATCAATCTTGAATTTATCTCGATGTCCTTGACATAAGTGACACTGTGGTTTATATGCTTCCCAAGGAAGCGAGCGAGTAGGTGTGATGAAACTGACATAAGTGACACTGTGGTTTATATGCTTCCCAAGGAAGCGAGCGAGTAGGTGTGATGAAACCTGACATAAGTGACACTGTGATTTATATGCTTCCCAAGGAAGCGAGCGAGTAGGTGTGATGAAACCTGACATAAGTGACACTGTGATTTATATGCTTCCCAAGGGAGCGAGCGAGTAGGTGTGATGAAACCTGACATAAGAGGCAGATTTAGCATCCAACCGGGAGAGAAACTGAAACAACGAGAAAAAAACAAAAACAAAGAATAATGCAAGTCAGCAAATATAATGTACATATATGAAAGAAGAACGGGATTTATTGTTGCAAAGAAACTCGAAGGTCTATCTAAAACGGGAAAAATCGGGATCCTAGCTTAAACAAAATGTAAAAACCATGTATGCGCAAGAGATAAATCAGCAAAATTTTAGTCATAGGCCTAGCAGTTTATCAAAATGCAATGAAGTTTTATAAAATATGCCGAGCTCAGATAGCTTGTTTTTGTTTGTTTGTTTTTTGTTTTTTGTTTTTTTTATTTTTTGTTACCGTTAGTTTTACTGTTTTGATCTTCCTAGTTTTTTTTTTTTTTTAAGTATCTAAAGATCGATGTCTGCACTACATTTAAAATCATCGACAATGAAGTGTGGTGTAATTGGCTTGGTGTGAGTGTGGTTAGGTTAGCCTCTACCAATTCCCAATAGCATAGCTTTTGGGGTGGAGGTGGCAATGGGCGGGACATGACGTCATATCTCTAGGCATGAGCTTGCTTGATTGCTACTCAAGTCAGTCTTGGAATAGTTGTTGTGTGGAAAGGACTTATCCTTCAACACTTATACCACAGGGCCACCATGGAGATCAGGTCTAGAACGTAACTAGTTTACTCTTGTACTACTATAGCTGCTGCTATTCATTGTGCACCCTGTGTGCCTCTGAACACAGCATTGGTATCAGAGGTAGAACACCCACCCCTGGGTCTAGATCTAGATTAGAATTTAGAGATTCTAGATCTAGACTTTAGATATTTTTTTTATTGTCAGCATTTGTTTTGTCCTGACTGAGCCAACACTTGTGGCTTGGTCAGATTTAATTTTTTTGGATTTAGGTCTAGATAAGATTTCTTTTAAAACCAAACCAAGGTGAGTGATAAGTTGAATTTTTTTTTCTTTGATGGTGATTACAAGTGATATGATCATGGGTTTAAATTTTGGATCGAGGGACAGGTTTAATTCACAATGATCCAGAGGTAATTCCAATCATGGACTGGAGCAAAGGGAACATGATCATTAAAATCCACCTGAGGACCCCCCTCTCTCTGCAGAGTCCCTGGGTTCTGAAGAAAGATATTAAGATGGGAGGTGGGATAAAAGAGGCTGATGACAGGGCAAGATAAATGTTTGAACGGAGAGTTAGGGCTCTAGTGGTGGTTCCACCTCTTTCACTCTAACTGCTGACGAAGTTTGAGGGACTTTGTCGACTTGAGTGAAGAGGTGGTGGAAAAATTTGGGGTTCATGGGGATGATACATATGCGGTCATGGAGGTCTATAGGCTATATTTTCCTGGCAGGAGCTCATTTTATTCTGGGGAAGAGGGACCAGGTTGAAATGGGCACAAGGGTAAGTAAGGATGTGTTTCTGCAGGATCATCATCAAGCAAAGGGTAAATATTCGTCAGACCAGGGGATGTATTATGACGATAATTTTATAATACTAACATCAGAAATATGATAGGGAGGACTGTTACAGAGATTAAAGGAGGCATGAAGACTTCAGGAAGCCAATCTGGATGGCGGCAGCTACTATACGTCTCTAATATGATAGTAGCTCAGATTGTTTTTCCTATTTATATCAGTTTGACTTGTGTGCCAACTCCCAATCACTGAATGAAGATGAAAAGGGAAAATTTCTCCAATCAACTTTGGCTGGGCCGGCACTAAAACTGGTGGTGAATCGATGTTACGAGACTGGGGGATTAGGTTACAGGGATATATGTGACATCCTCTATCGAGGGTTCAATTTTGACCGGGATCGGACTGAATGAATATTGTGAGGGACATGAGGGAGGGGAGGGTATCCTCATACCTTCCTCGTTCAGGAGGGATCTTGTGAGGGATGGGGTACCCTCAAAGTACCCTCAAAGTACTGGACAAGATGGAACACTATTTCATCTCATTGGTTGAGAGGGGAGTGTTATTGCCAAGGAATGGGGAGGACTGTGGTGCAATTGGTTTGGTGTGAGTGTGGTTAGGTTAGCCTCTACCAATTGCCGAGTATAATGTCATAGCTTTTAGGGTAGAAGTGGCAATGGGCGGGTCTGACGTCATATCTCTAGGCATGAGCTTGCTTGATTGCTATTCAGGTCAGTCTTGGAGTAGTTGCTGTGTGGAAAGGACCTGTCCTTCTACACTCTTACTTCAGGGCCACCATGTCTCTTCTGGAGAATAGATCTAGAACTTAACTACTTTACTCTTCTAGTGCTATAACTGCTGCTATTCACTGTAGACTCTAGACCTCTGAACACAACAGAAGACTCTCTCTCTCTCTCTCTCTCTCTCTCTCTCTCTCTCTCTCTCTCTCTCTCTCTCTCTCTCTCTCTCTCTCTCTCTCTCTTTCTCCCTCTCTCTCTCTCTCTCTCAGGAATTCGGAAATCACCATCAAGTGAATCACTAAGTGCCCACTTAGAAGAAAGCGACAAGCAAAGGGTTAAGGACATAGCAACCATCTTTGATTTTAAAGGCACTGCTCAATTTAAAGGATACCTAGAAAACGAGTTAATTATAATTCGGAACTCAAAGGATTGGTTGTTATGCATGGATTAAATGAAAAAGACTAGCGTCTCGACAAATATACAGTGTATTTTGAATTTTAAGTAGACCTTGTTAAAGGTAGCAGAGAATTTTTCACTCCAGTCTGATGCCTGCGGTGGAGTTTAGTAGTTACCGACACATTGTAACATATCTTTAGTGAGTCCTCAGGAATTTGGTTTTAAAGGAAATCACATATATTTTCTTTGTAATTGAGGGCAGTCAAACCGAGATATCCGGGTTTCATTCTCCAAAAGAACAGAGGGAGACTATCAAAACCGCCCATTCTATGTCCTCTTAGTACTTTAAGTTAACAAAATCATAATCACGCATTCTGTTTTCTATAACCAGCTAGTAATGTCTATTAATTTGTAGCTAGCCCAGATCTGGATATCACTATCATGTTGTCCCCTATTAATCTTTTGATCAGATAAAATAATTTAAAAAGTTGTGACCTGGTACAAAAGCTCAAGCTCAATTGCAGCATTGTCATTTTATACCGCTGCTTGTGGGTGTAAAAAAAAGCCTAGAGGAAAAAAAATATTAGGTAATAAATAAGCAAGTCGACAAGAA
Source organism: Elysia crispata (assembly GCA_033675545.1). Classification (NCBI taxonomy): domain Eukaryota; kingdom Metazoa; phylum Mollusca; class Gastropoda; family Plakobranchidae; genus Elysia; species Elysia crispata. Next base: position 813,567 of record JAWDGP010000422.1, read on the forward strand.
ATGGCCTGTGTTGAAAATGACACCATATTTTATTCCTCAATAAATGTCATTCGTGTAGTAAGAACTGTCTGCATCACACACACACACACACGTTTTAAAACTTCAGGGCTTACCGATGTTGTTTTAAGAAATAGTTCTAATTGTGGCATCAGATTTTTTCAAAGATAAAAATCGAATATCACACGCACATTAAGAACAAAGCAACAACAACAACAACAAGCTCAAACTAATGGAGGTATTGATAATTACTTACAACCGCAAGTGTTAAGCAAATCATTATGAAAGTTCTTAGATGCTCAACATCAGTTGATTTTACAAAACTGCTAGTGCTCAAACGGACTCTAATGAATGACAATATCTTCACGTTTTTCCATCGTAACCAAAGCGATTTGAATCTTTGCAAGTACTGTTCTCTATCTCAAAAAAAAAAAAAAAAAAAGTAGTGATTAGGCAACTTATAAAATATTTTCATACAATATTCAAGAATGACAAAACCAACGATTTCCCAAGCGCAAAAAAAAAGTCGGTTAAAATTGGCGAAACGATGAAGTTTTTGGTTTAGACCATCCTGAAAAATTAGGTAGTTGTCGCTTACGACAGGAATCAATACCACTGATGTTCTTGCCACCACCACTGTCAATGTTATGCACTAAGGGTAGGGAAGAATATGTTTTAAACCTCTTTAACTACTCAGTAAACATAGCGAAAATCGAATGAGACCTGTTAAAAGTATACTTTTATTACAGTGCCTGCCCTCAATATCCTATATAGAACTGATATCATCTGCGTGGAAGGAAAATAAGAGGAATCGTGGACAGTATTATAGCTTTCATACACACAAACAAAAGATAGACTCACGCCATGAGCATTGGCTGTTAAGAGAGGTAACGCCCATAACGCTATTTTTAGGTTATTGCCTTTTCTTTCATCATGGATGATAGTTGGCTACTTTAGCAAAAATCCAAATCTATAAATCCTTCTACACGCTCATTATAATGTTAGTATGATTAACTTGAATATCCGCAAGGCAATGCACTTCCTAACTTTGTTTGTCGAAATGAATAGCTTTATAGTAATAGTTTGAAAGTCTTTGTTTAGATTGGGAAAAGGTGATAACTTAAGCATTAAAATAGAATAATAGAATTATAATGTGAGAGTTATAGCTAGTTCTGTGGGTCCCGATTTCCCGAAAAATGATCCAATAGGGGTGGCTTTTCTAAAACCGAGGATATTGCTGGCTATAAAATGCAACCACAAAATTAATGGCCTCAGTCAGGCTCAAAAGAGGAACCTTCTAATTCTTGACCAAACGCTCTACGGACTGAACTATTTAGCGCCTGTCTCGCTCATGGGTACCCGTAAAAACAATGCTTTTTCATTGCTTAAGTTTTCCAAAGAATCTTATTCGGAGACTATTGCTCTCCGTCAAGCCAAGAGTGCGTCTGAGGAGCTAGGATCCGATTTCACCTCAGATGGTCGAGCCGGGGATCAAACCCGACAGTTCCGATTGCCAGTCGGGCGCTCTACCTACTGAGTAGTCTAGCGCAACATAGGTATAAGCGATATAAAACCACATTTGGTCTTTTAATCCAATCAGTTAAAGAAGGGAGGGCTTGGCTTAAAAGCTGAATGGTACCTCGATTGGTTTAACTAATACTCTGCCACTGTCGACCTGACAAGGTGGTGTCTATTGTCACCGACCCCGGCGACGCTATGACGCGTCCATCTCATCGTTCCTTTCTCCTCGCATGCGACGAGTCAAGTGTTATTGTTGACTTTGTTGGCTATAATTGTATCACAATGATCTATAAATTGCATTGATTCTTTTGATTGTATGCAATGCCGTAATTTTAGTTTCATAGAGTAGTTAGTCATTAATCTGGTTTGGTCGATACATATTGAGAATATCAACAGCGACGGTCGGAAGGGGAGAAGGGGAATAACACCGTTGAATCATTATAGGCCTAATTTTTCTATATCTATTAGGCGTATTGAATTCTTCATGTAAGAAAAGCACCGATTATAACACTTAAAGGGAGCTTCATACATAAGCAGGATTTTCTGCCCTATTTTAGTCAGTGGATATCGAAAAAGTTAAAGCACCTTATTCTTGTCGTCAATGACGAGAAATTTGTCTATATCGATTTGAAGATAAGAAGCGTGTTCTCACAGTCTAGAGCCCATATGGCCTGTTGACGCCATAGAAACCAAAGCAACGTAGGCAGTGGATTTAATTCCATTGTGCCCTGACACATCCCACAGGCGACAAGCGGTGCAATGAAGAGCTGAATAGAAAAGTACAGACTGTACCTTACTTCCACTCCCACCCACCCTTCCTTTACTTATTTTCCACCAGTTGCACATACCATTCAATGAGATGACAATTGTTTGGCCATCTGGGGTCTATAAAGGAAACAACAACAGAAGACGAGTGTCCCGGAAAAAAAAAGGGGGGGGGGGGAGCGTCGTGTTGTCGCCACAAGTGTGACAATTTGATCAACAAAGGCCGTGAATGCTCGACCAATCGCTGTCGTGGCTGCCCCTTAAAGCTCCGCCCCCCGTTCTTTGATTGATTGATTGGACAAACTTGAAATATCGCTCAACGCCTATAAAAAGTGGCTCTTCATAGGATATTTTTCCAAATTTTTTGGGACTATTAAGCTTATCATACAGCATTTGTTTCTTATTTATTTTGCTCGGGAAATGCTTATCTGATTCGCCTGTAAACAGTGTGTGCTACTAAACCATAATCATCTAGAGAGAATTCGTTGAAAATTTTGGAATTTTAAGCCTGTACTACAGTGTTTCTTTTTCTTTTCTTAGGAAATAATTATATGGTTATATGCTGACTTGTTTCCACTTGTGAACAATATTATTGTGTATTTGTAAAGCGTAGAAGTAAAAGTTAAACGAGATGCCTGCAACTAGCACGAACACTGTGGCTGGTGAGTAGATCTTAAAGTATCAATAACATTATTGATGTTAATTAAAGGTAGCGGATATATATGTAGCATGTACAGAAAGAGCTTCTGGGATATTTCTGTACCAGGTCAAGGTGCTCCTACACGTCCTTCTTGGGAGATTCAAGTTATCGATCATCTTGGGGTTATATATATATATATATATATATATATATATATATATATATATATATAGGATCACCTGGTCCAGGGGCTATTAACTTAAAATTTTTCTATGGCATAGGGGTTCACGCGTCTTTTTTTTCTATATTTATTATCTGTGTATATTTTTGCATGTTTGATTTTCCTTATATATATATATATATATATATATATATATCGCATTTTTCAATGTTTTTAGAAGTAGAATTATTTTTTCGGCATTTGCATGTGAATTTCCTTGAATTGTTTCTTGTCTGGTTCTTGTATTTTTCAAGGCGTAAAGGCGAAAGTTTCCTTGTTTTGTACATTTAGAAGCTGCGCTAAACCTATTTTTTGCTTCTTTTTTTTTAAACTATGCTTTATACCAGAATTGTTTGTAGCAGTGAATGGGGTTTTTTAGTACCTTACAGCTATGTTGTTGTGCTTTTCAACTGGGCTTACCAGTTACAGTAAACAATATTTGGTTACCAGTTGCATGGCAGGCACGTCCAGTTGATATTCACGGAAACCCTTTTAGAGTCAAATCACTTAAGAGGCAGCTTAAATTAAGTCCTCTGAGCCACCATAATTTTGTTTTTGTTTATATAATCTCTATGTAATGGTCAACGTCAACTCTTGCTTATTCTGATCCGAAGGTGTCGATTTTGTAAAGAGTGCATTAGGTCGCACTTTGAAGACACGCCCATCTTGTTTAGTCCGTCTGGTTTTGAAGCCTTTTTTTTTCTCTCTATAGTTGTATGATCTTCGAATAAATAAGTCTAAGCCTAACATTTTGTTTTTGTAATTTGTAAAATGTTTATAACAGTCCTGATACATTGCAATTTGATTGTAATGAAAAAGATAGGACCTCGTATAACCTATATTCCTTTCTTGAAAGCTTTTGTATAAATTTATATCTTAAATAGCAAACAAGTACATGTTTTTTTTTAGTGGCAGCTTTCCCCCTTTCTTATATGGCATTTTTCTCAGACCTAAGAAACATACATTCATCGACGTACCTCAATTCTAAAACTTGTGCATGAGGCGTGAAATTAGGTTCACATTTGGTATGTCTCAAATTTTTATATTTTGCATTCTGCTGGTTTACCCACAATACTGGGGCATTTATTATTTAATACTGTCAGTGAGCATATTGAGGTATGACCCAAGATTCTAATGGATTTGAGTGACTGTATTTTACAAATCTTCACGTATGATTGCTTGATATATTCCTTTATTTTTTTGTTTTATTATTCAAAGAAACAGCTTTTCACGTGAATAGAAAACAAGACAGGAAAATAAGACTTAATAACACACAATTTAAAGTATCGTTAAAACTATCTTAAGAGAAGAAATGTTTAAAAACGAAAAGTATTCTATTGATTCAGCATGTAACATTCCATGCAGATTCAGACATTTCATAATTATAAAATTCTGCCAAATATTCAAACATGACGTCGACATAGCCTACTGCCATTATTAAAAGAGAGCTCTACAGTAAAAAAAAAAAAAATATTTAGGAAGATCCAATAATTACATCAGAAATGCATTATGAAATTACAAAAACTAAAATAATTTAAATATAAATCAAAATGAATGTTGAAACCACTGAATGAACTACATGTATAATTGTATGTTTGTTCTGTTATGACTGTCTCTGGGATTTAAGCCGAGGCAGTAGTCTAGGCAGTGAGCATGGCCGCAGAAACCGGAAAGCATTACCGTCTGGCGTATGCGTAAAGAGCTTGGTATAGAAATAAAGTACAGGATATATCTGTACCTGGTACAGAAATATCCACAAACTTGATTAAACGATGGACTCTCCATCCTGATGTACTAATGATCAGTTTGTTTCCAATTGTTAAAAAATTGACCAAATTTGAGGGTCAGTCAATAACAAAATATGCTGGTTATACATTAATAATTTATACATCATCATTGTAGTTTGAGATTTTCTATGGTAACGGCGGCCTCAATGAAAAAAAAAATGCAACTGCCAATTTGAAACCCTGCGCCTTCTAATATTTTTTTTTATTAAAGTCAGAAGAAATTCTGAGGAGAATTTTTTTATAAAAGAAATCTCAAGAAAAAAAAAGATTTTTATTATGACATTTTGTGAAAAAAAAATAAAAAGAAGCTTTTCAAATTTTAATCAAAGTTATCTTCTTTTCGACTCGACTTAATTGCAAAAGGAGGGGAAAAAATATCGATTGCACAGAAGAAGAAGAAGAAGAAGAAGAAGAAGAAGAAGAAGAAGAAGAAGAAGAAGAAGAAGAAGAAGAAGAAGAAGAAGAAGAAGAAGAAGAAGAAGAAGAAGAAGAAGAAGAAGAAGAAGAAGAAGAAGAAGAAGAAAAATTAACAACTTCAAAATCATTTCTCAACATTCTTTGCAGTTCAGTAGTACACTGATGTTGTGGAGAAGATTTTGAAAATTAATTGTTCAGTAAACAGGAAAGGGTTAGTATAAAATACGAATCAGAAAAAAAAATCTGAAGAAATATGATTTTCGATTATTTTAAAGGTCTGTGTTCATAGTAAGCAGTAATTACAAATTATAATTTCAAGCAAAAATCTTATCCCTTCATCGTGTATAACTCAAAAGTGTATGACTATACACATACATATATCGCGTGAATGTTTGAACTAAACCAGCCCACTGCCCTCAAATTATAGAGACATTACATTGATCTCATTTAAACAGACAGCAGTTATGGCGACTGCTTTTAGAAACTTCATTTTTTTTCTCTAACAATAAATTTATCTAGCAATTCATTTCTTATGGATTTTTAATCTAGACAATACAATAATTATGCTTTGCTTATCATGATATTCTACCGATATATAGCCTATTTCTTACCAAACCTGTCAACGAATTTAAAATCTTTTAACGCTGTAGAGGATTATTTCTGAGAGAAGCTTGAGATACAGCATAAAACTTAATCATGAATCCAATTGCTCAGCACTGTTGTATTAAATTTTAAAAATTAAAAAAAAAATCAACGCAACACACGTGTCATGTTAAGGTTTGCTCAGAAGATTTTCTGCTGTATTGCCTTCTATAAGACCGACATGAAGAAACCAATAACATAAATTAACCGTGTGAACAAAGTGTTGTTTTATTCGGTGCGATTCGATAAAACTGAAACGAAATAAAACAGGAAGATGACATTTCTTCGGATTTTTCTGGTTTCCGGTTGTTGGGGGAAAAAATTAAAAATATTTTCTAGCTTATTTTGTAAGACTCCACTTCATGAATCCTTTTGAACGTTTATGGAAATACAAATGACAAGACCTCCAGGAGAACAGCGCTAAAACGTATTTTTCTTTTTTTTTTTTTTTTTTTTTTTGGCCTGACCTGAGTAGCCTGAAAATGAATGTTTAGAAGGATCTTTAAATAGAATAAAATGGGAGGGGGGATGGTATTGTTTCTCCACGTCTAGATAATACATTGTTTTGTTTCTAAACTACTTACACGGACCTATACAAAGCACACGGAAGTTTTGACAGAGAGAGAGACAGACAGACAGCCACACAGAAAGACAGAGACAGAGAAAATAAATGATCACATAAATTGGAATTTAATATCTTATAATACTAGACGAAAAGATTCAAGTAATCATTCTTCCCACTCTATATTATCTTGGCACGTTATTTTCTTATATAATGTTTTTCTCAACTTATATGTTGAATATTCAAGTGAAAGCCATTAGTAACTTTAATGCAGTACTTGTTATACCGTAATATATCGCCTCAATACAGCAGTGGTCTCTGTAATCAACATTAACTGTTGCGTTGATAAAAGTCTTATGGTAAAAACTTGATTTTAACGTAGGGAGATTTTTCATTGAAGAATGTGTTGAGAATTTACATCACTTTAACTTTTAAAAACTGTAAAATCCCAAGAATGAGATTACCATTGCTCCTAAGCAGTAAGAATGATTTTGAATATTCGTTGAAGATTAGAATTCTTATTTCCCATGAGTATCTTTAATAAAGATTAACATATTTGCTTAATTTCTGATTTAATCAAAATGAAGAAAACTTAACACTACTGCTTTGTTCATTTTGGAAGTCAGCAGCTTATGTTCTTAGTAATGTTGTGTGAGCAAACTTATTTGTGATAAATAAAGACAGAAAAATAAATATTTTCGGACGTCGTTATTTATGCTTTTTTTTTCTTTTTTGATTCGGACAAGATGAGTTAAGTGAAAAAAATTCGCAACATTTTTTTATGAAATATGGGCAATATTTTTTGTGCTTTCCTTATCTATTTAATGATCCATCTGGGTGCCAAATAATTATGGTGCTATATATTTTTGCTTTAAAAAATGTAAATGCCTAAAGATGCACTGACTATCGGGAATTCGCAATGTTTGCAATTACATGAAAGATGTATAAATAGATTGGATTTTTACAAGAATTATATAGCAGTTCTTAGTTAAATACACTTTCTGATGGCTGTGAAGGTATAGCTGACATTTTCTTTCTTTCTGTCTGTCTATCTATCTGTTTCTCTCTCTCTCTCTCTCTCTCTCTCTCTCTCTCTCTCTCTCTCTCTCTCTCTCTCTCTCTCTCTCTCTCTCTCTCTCTCTCTCTCTCTCTCTCTCTCTCTCTCTCTCTCTCTCTCTCTCTCTCTCTCTCTCGCCATCACTTTCTCATTGGAGAGTTATGTTTAAAATTAAGAAAGATCATGATGGAAAATGGTAGATTTTTTTTTACTTTTGTGTTAAATGGAGGTGATTAGCCAAGAGGTTTTGAAATATCAAGTAAATCTACATTCTAAAAAAATTATTTCACTTTAGTTTATTTATTTTTTTGTTTTATTGAATAAGAGTTACAATTGTGGTCTGTTTTACAGATGTCGCCTCCCAGCTCAGCAAGATGGCCATTAGTTCTGACACGCCTGGAAATGGGTCGGGCGGACTCCATCTTGAAGGGGAGGTTGAACTGACTGGACAAAGGCACTTTGAACATCAGCAAGATAAACAGCCACGGCAACATCCCACTGAGCGCAACTCTAACCGCAACCTCCTTGAGACAAACTTGAGGGTTAGGGGGGCAACAACCTTGCCTGTGGGTGTTAGTGTTCCTCAACAGAATTGTCCACAGAGGGCTCAAGATGCTCAACATGAACAAGAACATCAACAACAACAACAACAACAACAACAGCTGCAGCAAATTCAGCTTCGATATTTTCAAGCTCTGCAAGATCAGCTGCATCAAGAGAGACGAAAACTGACAGAGCTGCTAAACGAGTTGACGATTCTATTGCACCAGCAACATCAAGAGCAACAAAGTCGACATCAAATCCACCATCTGGAGCAACAGCTTCAACAACGGATACAACAGCAGCAACGGCAGTTGGAACAGAATCAACAACTAATACTGGAGCAGCAGCAAGAACTGCTAGAGAAGGAGAGAGTACAACAAATGCAGCAGCGGCAACAACAACATCAGCACCAACAGATTCCAATACTGATTCAGCACCAGCAGGAACAGCAACAGAGTCTAGATTTTATGCAACATCAGGAGCAACAGATAAGACAGATGATGCAACAGCAGCAGGTGTGGGATCATCAAAGGCAACTACAGCAACAACATCACGCCCATCCAAACCTATTTGAGAGTGGATACCAGCGACAGCTGGAGACGCATGGTCAACAACTGCTATACCAACAGCTACAGCATCAGCAGCAGGATTATGAAAGGCAGCAACAGCAACAATTTTACACCCCTGAAGACCTACTTGAGCCAGAGCATGTCCCAAACGGATCGGTTCCATGTGGACACCAGCCACCTTTTTACCCGCCTCCTCCATACGGATCTCAAATACCGCCAATGTCCCATCTTGAGCAGGTGCCTACATTCCCGCCATATTCAGGGCCGACTCGAATTATTGGCTTTAATATCGCGGTGCATTTGACCCCTGCCTACAGTTACGACTAGTAAGGAACAATTCGCGAGTCAACACTCTGTGTGGTCTTGCTTTGCCCAAGTGACTGCTACGAGAGACAAAATGAATGACTATTGAACTCAGCCTTAGATAGATTGTCTTAACTGGGTACCAATACCTACCTCCCCTTTTTTTCATTCATATCATTTCGAAATTTCTCCTCTAATGTTTCTTTCAAGAAAAAGTTAAGTACTACATGTCACGAAGTCTATTTGACAGTATACGTTCCCACCATGGTTCCTGTATTAATTTTGTCTTGTTTGCTTTAAAATAGCTTTGTGGATAATTCGCTTATACATCTTTCTAGACAAACTTAAGAGTTAAGTTACATGTCAAGAGACACATCGTTTAATGGACGTTCTTTTTGACAACAAAGAAGTAGAGGAAAACAAACAACTTCAAGATCATTTCTCACAAGATCTATTTGACAGTATACATTCCTACCATGGTTCCTGTATTAACTTTGCCTTGTTTGCTGTAAAATAGCTTTGTGGATAATTCGCTTGTGTATTTTTCTAGACAAACTATAGGACTAAGTTACATGCCAAGTAACACATCGTTTTATGGACGGTCTTTTTCACAACATGGTTCTCATATTAATTTTGTGTCTTGCTTGCTCAAAAAGAAAAAAAAAATCTTTGTGAATAATTCGCTAATTTTTCTTTCAAGACTAACTTAAGGGCTAACTTAAGGGTTGCATGTCACCGGACACATCGCGTTCTGGACGATCTATGTGACAACTCACGTCTCCATCATGTTTCTTGTCTTGATTGGTAAAAAATAACTTTGCCGAATATTCTCTAATGTTTTTTTCAACATAAATATTAGGATTGTATGACCCAAGATACATCACTTTTTGGATTTTTAATTTGACAAAGTAAGTTGCCATCATGGTTCTCGTATTTCTTTAGTGTCTAATTCAAAAAAAAAAAAAAAAGAAAATAGTTTTGCGAATAATCGGCTTAAACAACATAGACGTCTAATTAAGGCAACGATTGTGTTCAGTTTTATAATAGTGTTTTTATAGTTTTTTACCTTTTCTCCCTTTTCTTTTGAGTTTGTTATGTTTATTCTTAAAGTCTCTTTTGATTTTTATTTATATTTATTACATTTATTCATTTGTAGGTTGTTGTTTTTTTATTAATTAATTTGTGTATTTTCTTTTGATTCATTTAATTTTTGGTAGGTGTCGAACAGCAAAAATTTTCTCATAGTTCCCATTTTCTTACCATTTTTTTGAGAATCTAGACCGAATTTATTTTAGCATAAAATTTAAGAGAAGCTCAGAACATATTGCCCGTGTGTACATTTTAATAGTTTTTTTTACATATTTATTTATCTTTTTTTTCTCCTCTTGAAGAGTGTGGGGGGGTCCTAGTTTTTTTTTTTTATTATTCTGCAAACAAATAAAAAACATTTTTTTTTTTTTATTATTAATAATAATAATAATAATAATAATAATAATAATAATAATAATAATAATAATAATAATAATAATAATAATAATAATAATAATGATTTTTGTATTTGCACAATTACCAGGGTACTTTTTTTCAAAATTATCTATGTACCTTTCATGAATCTTGATTGTAATTTTATGATCTAAATCTATCTGCTTATATGAATTTTGAGTCAAGACTTGTTTATTAAACTTAGTGTAATAATAATGATGCTTGGGTGTGCATTGATTGTAAATTAGTGTTCTTAAGGTTAACTATTTTATGCTTTGATTTGCCATGTGTTTATTTAGTTTTCTGTGTCGATGATTCCTCTTCGATGAGTCAATATTGTCATGTCTTGAGCTTATCCAAAGGAGTTCCTCTAATGTATTTCTTGCTCCCTTCCTCGTCAAATATTTTGTGCAAAGCCTCTGTGTAACCGTTAACTTTATTATTATTATTATTATTATTATTATTATTATTATTATTATTATTATTATTATTATTATTATTATTATTATTATTATTATTATTATTATTATTACTATTATCATTTTTATTAACATCATCATCATCATCATCATCATCATCATCATCATCATTATCATCATCATTATCATTATTATTATTAATATTGTTATTATTATTATTATTATTATTATTATTATTATTATTATTATTATTATTATTATTATTATTATTATTATTATTATTATTATTATTACTATTATCATTTTTATTAACATCATCATCATCATCTTCATTATTATTATTATTAATATTAATATTTTTGTTATTATTATTATTATTATTATTATTATTATTATTATTATTATTATTATTATTATTATTATTATTATTATTATTATTATTATTATTATTACTATTGTCATTTTTATTAATATCATCATCATCATCATCATCATCATCATCATCGTCGTCGTTGTTGTTGTTGTTGTTGTTGTTGTTGTTATAATTATTATTATTATATAATTTTCAATCGATATGAATACGAAATTATTTTTTTCAAACTTTGCATGTTTTTTTTTTTATTTTGTTTTGTTTTCTTTTGTTTTGGTTTTTTTTTGGGGGGGAGGGGGGTTCGCATGAATAGAGAATCCAACTAAAGATCATTTTTTCTTGTTCATTTTATTCCACATGTACGATTCTAAACTTCTGTTTGAATATACCACGTTAGGCTTGAAAAGCGATTTTCAAGTGACTTTTTTTAAATATTGGCTTTGTGTCCTAGCAATTAATCAAGCAAAAGAGAAGACAAACATAAGAAACGCGTTACCCTTTTTTTTTTATCATGTTTGTAGATTTCTTGTGTCATTTCCCAAAGTTGTGATTTAAATATAAATGATTTTTTTAAAACAATTGTTGCGTTTTTGCAATGCCTAAAATATCACGTTTCCTTGTTTTGTTGTGTTTTTTTTTATCTTTTTTTTTCTTCCTCTACTTTTCTCTCTCTTCTTTTCTGTAGCTTTCTTTCTAGCTTTTTATTTATCTATTTATCTTTCTAACTATCTATCTATCTATCTATCTCTCTCTAACCACCTATGTTTTTTTTTACTAACTATCTATAATTAGTAGGAAATAAACATGCAATTAATTAAAGTATTATAGAATATGCTCTGACGAGCAAGGCCTAGATTCCAATAGCGAACGAATGTAGGAATAATCTTTAGAGCAACTTTTTTTTATAACTTTTATTCATCGAATTCCAGATGGCCGAAAAGAGGACAGAGGCCTTGTTTGTAGTCTACATTTGCATAAAATTCGCTATACGAAATGAGGTAGTAAACATACGCCACTAAAAAGCATTAAAATAATAAGCTGATACGACAATCATAATACATACAACGGCATTATAGTACTACATTATGGAATTTTTAATGTTCTAACTGTCATACAATCAAGGATAGGGAAATAAAGGAACTTGGAACCAGTTTTGTCTTTCCTCTTTCTTTCTTTTTTCTCTCTATCTTCTTCTCGCTGCTTACTTACTCTCTCTCTCTCTCGTTGTCTCTCTCTCTCTCGTTGTCTCTCTCTCTCTCGTTGTCTCTCTCTCTCTCTCTCTCTCTCTCTCTCTCTCTCTCTCTCGTTGTCTCTCTCACTCTCTTTCTTACTCACTCTTTCTGGTTGACTCTCTCTATCTCTTTATTTCCATCTCTCTTTCTCTTTTTCACCCTCCGCTCCTTCTCTCTCTCTCTCTCTCTCTCTCTCTCTCTCTCTCTCTCTCTCTCTCTCTCTCTCTCTCTCTCTCTCTCTCTCCCCCCTCTCTCTCTACATTTTCTTTTCTTTATCCTGTCTCTCCTTATCATCTTTACATATACATTTCAAATTTAAAAGATTACAGTGTACAGATTACATTAACTTCAAGTCATGACAAGTGACATAATTTAAAAGTTAGAATAATTCAAGAATGTGTAGCGAGCTTGAGCTACATCGAGATAAAATGCACATTGTTTACAGACACCTCAATCATAGTTTTTTTTTATTTATTTATTATAATAGCTGACACGATCGATAGAGATGAATAAGTAAACATCAGACTTAGGTTTATCATAAATAAATCAGATAAAATCTAAATTTTAGATCTTAAACTTTAAGAAAGTGCATCTATTTTATAATACATAATGAATAGATTTAAGTCTACATCAATTAAGTATCAGTACTTTAACTTCAGTCATGACAAGTGACATAATTTAAAAGTTAGAATAATTCAAGAATGTGTAGCGAGCTTGAGCTGCATCGAGATAAAATGCACATTGTTTACAGACACCTCAATCATAGTTTTTTTTTTATTTGTTTATTATAATATCTGACACGATCGATACAGATGAGTAAGTAAACATCAGACTTAGGTTTATCATAAATAAATCAGATAAAATCTAAATTTTAGGTCTTAAACTTTACGAAAGTGCATCCATTTTATAATAGGATTTAAGTCTACATCAATTAAGTATCAGTTGTCAAAGAATGTAATACAACTTTACATCAGAAGAAACGAGAATGACATCTACAACAACAAAAAAGACATTAAAATAGAATATGTAAACCTTATTACTTAAAATAACATGAACAATAAGAAAAATAATAAAAAAAAATTAGAGTAACCATATAAAAAGCCTTTCAACACTCTTAAAGAGAATGATTCAGTTAAGTAATGTTGAAGCTGAAAAAAGTTTATTTTGATATTTTTTTTTTCGGGGGCAGCTAATAAGTTTGAATCAACTAAAGTTCGGCAATAGTTGTTCTTTGTTTTTTTTCTCACCCTAAGTTAGTTTTGATATTCTTCTTACGTTAAAAATAGAGTTCAATGATAATTTGTCAGGCAAAGTAATAAAAAAAAGTTCTGCAGAACTGGATCATGAGTTTTTTTCTTTTTTTTTTTGTTAACTTTTTCTCAAAACAAACACTATTTACCAATGATAAAAGTGATACAAGTTGTCTTCATGTTGATCATCTCTTACACAAAAAAACAAAACAAAATCAATATATTAATATTGATCAACTCTTACCAATAATTCAAGTCATATGAGCGTTCATCATATAAATCATCTCTTACCAACAAACAAAAACATCAAAGTATTCATCAAATTTCTTCTTATGCTTATTCTACAAGATGGGAAAACTTACTGAATTGATATAGGTTTATGTCTTAACTTTGGCTCAACTACGCTGCTCATTCTTTTATCAATTTTATATTTTAGTCCGAGGGCTAGCAGTCGATAACCTCTCCCCCCCCCCTCTAGGGATTTTATGGGACCAACATTTCCTGATAGGGGATCATACAAGGACTTCAGAAAAAAAAAGTTGCACGTTAAAGAGTTATGGCCCTTGAAAGGTCTTCAAGTGCATTTTTACAAGCCTTTCACATTTTTGCTTCTCATTTTGTAACCAAACATCCAAATTGGATTTGCAATCGCTCAAAATAACCATAATAAAAATTACCCTTTCATTGGATATATCATAACATGTTAAAATCAATGCAAGTTGAATGATTATTGAAAAACAGGAGAAAAAAATGATATTTTTTGCTCATTTTTTATTTTTTTGGGGGGTTCTAAATTATTTTATAATAAAATATTGCAATGCATGAATTCATGGTATTTGCATTAAAAAACTGCTCCTATTATCTAGCTTTCAGGTGGTGAAATTGTTTTTTCTTTAGGCCTTGTACTATATTTTATACATATTTTTTTTGTAAACCCACCACTATTATTACCAGTTTTGTGTAGCTCATAATAAAGGGGATGCAACTCCAATGTTGAAAACCCTTGTGGTTTTGCAAAATTTTAGGTCTCAGGTAGACCTGCATTCCAACAGATCTAGATCTAGACACTATCTAGATTCTAATCTAGTTTTTGCCCAAGGCATAGGCCACGGAATTTCACTGACCATATTTGCTACCTTTAAGACCTGATACTGAGTGATAGATCTAGACTAGTATCCTGTAGAACTGGTTTGTATCGTAAGATAAAACCTGGCACTTATCTTTAGATCTACTCTTGATTATTGGTTTCAGTCAGAATGAAGCTGCCTACCAAAGGGGTGTATTACAAGGCACAGAGGAGCTGGGTTTGTTGCACTTTTTTAGTGCGAATGCGGATGAGACTCCTCCAATGATGATCACAAGGAAAGTCAAATATCTCAAATAAAAAAAATCAGAAAGTGATGTACAGAAAATGGTTCACTCATTCAAGGTATTCTTAAATCCCTTTGAGCCACTCGGAAGTTACAAATTAGTTTCTTTGTCATCTGGATTGCAAGCACCTAGCGATGTTGAGACAGATCTTTTGACACTTCAACAGCATGGTATCCAGCTGTACAAGAAATTCACCAGAGAAAGACTTATTGAAAAAACATCTTTCCATGCAAGCACAAAAAAGCCAACAAGAAGACATTCACGTCACTTACAAAAAAGCAATTTTAAAGACTTCAAAGAGACAAATAGTGAAACGGACAGCACAAAGAAATGTCTTTGGTCAACTACTTTTACTCTCCCAGGAAAATAATTTAGATCTTCAAAAAGTGATGGGATATTCCCTCGGACCAGTTTCATAGGCATTGGGAACAGCTGATGGTATGCCTATCAAGACTGACAAAGCTGTGCTAATGCACAATCTTGAAGATGCTTCTTTCCACAAAGTCCAGCAAAGGAGAGAAATCACATATATGTTATCAACGGCAATGCCCTCTTTCATAGTCTCAATAAAATCCCTGAGACTTTTGTTGAACTAGCCAGAACAGTTTTCAATTCTCTGCCTCAAGTATCAAAAGGCCACTTTTTAACAGACAACTATAAGAAGATTCAATTAAGTCAATTGAAAGAACCAGAAAAGGAAACTCTCATGCATATTCTATTGCTGGTCCGCTCATGAAAACACCAAGGGTTTGGAAAGAATTTCTAAAAAATGAAGACAATAAAAAAGAGCTTATAAGTTTTATCCTCAATGAATGGCAAACTGATACTTATTACAACTATTACACAATAGGGAAGTTTATTTTGCATGTGACTATGCACGCTTTTGCCTTACAAGTGTAGATCGAAAAGTAACTGATTCAAGACTAATGATAAATCTGTCATCTAGCCAAGAAGATTCAGACACCCTCATCATTCTTTAGGGTATTTTTGCAAGCAAAGAAGCAGAAAATGAAGAACTGAATATCATTGTGAAGTCACCAGATACTTATGTATTTTTACTGCTAATCGCATTTTGTCACAAATTCAAGCATCCATTTTACTTTGATACAGGCAGTGCAAATAAAAGAAGAATGATCCACATCAATACCCTGTGTCAAATACATAAAGACATTCAAGAAAGTATACTTGGTCTACATGCATTTACCGGTTGTGATGTTAACAACGCTTTTGCCCAGAAAGGAAAGAAAAAACCATTGCCTCTTCTTTTGAAAAGACCTAAGTTTATGTCAGCTTCACGGAATTGGGCCAGAATGAGACAATATCTGAAAGTTTACTTGTCCTGCTGGAAAAGTTTGTGTGCCATCTCTATGGGAAGCCAAATTATAAAATTAGACTAAGATAGGATATAATATGACAAAAATACCTTCTGAAAAGACAAAACCTATTATCAAGAATTCATGGTCTTGACATCAGTCTTTTACCACCTTGTCAACAAGCTCTGAGGATGCACATCTTAAGAACAAATTATCAAGCTATGATATGGAGACAAGCTGATATCCCTCAACCAGAAATTCCACAGCCCTTAAGTCATGGATGGACAAAAAGCGCAAATGGGGTTCTATCAATTGACTGGTGTACAGATTTGTTTCCTCAACAGCTTGTTGATATTCTCTATGAAAACCAAACTTGCAACGTTGAAGAGAGAGAAACAGAGGATGGTTTTGAAGATGATGATTTCATGGTAGTGGGCCATGTGTATAATGCTTTTATAGGTCTTGGTACACTGTATATATATATATGATTATTTATTTATAGGAAATGCAGTGGAAACCTTTTACACTGGAATATGTACTTAAACAAGAGAGTAGAGACGAAATTCTCTCCTTATACCTTTACATATTTTGTAATTGCTCCCCTTTAATCAGAAATCAGTTTTAAATTATGACTCTCAAATAATTATCTGTATGAAAGGATTACTCTGTACTTCACCATGAATAGGATTGTTTCTTTAAACTCCTCAAATTTCAGATTCTTTCTTACAAAAACAAAATGCTGCCAGCAACCACCAAACTACAAAACACTGGAGTTTGACATAGCAATAATACAATAGGGTGAGGTCACAAAAAGATGTGCACTTGGTCTAAAGAAAAAAAGAATTCTACCACTTTAAAGCTAGATAAGAGTAGCAGTTTTTGCATATTAAGTATCAACAGGTACATTTATTTCAATAATTAAAAAAAAATTTAAATATATCGAACTTTCAATATTAGAAAATGAGCGGGGTACCGGTAGCCCCAAGTCTATTTATTTTTATATTCTAAAATATTTTTCTCTTAAAACCATTTCTGTGTCGAATATTATAGTTGGATTGTTCAATTTCCCATATTTTGCCTTGCTGATGCACATCTTCGCAACCAGTAAAGTCATGTTGATATTATCAATACATTTATTCTGTAACTTAATCAGATCGCTGCTCAGTATACCAAAAAGAGCAACCTTTTCATCAATAACGATCTTTTCATTAAGCTTTGAAAAGATTACAGTCTCCACATGTTTCCAAAATCCTTGAAGTTTTTGGCAATGAAAAAACAAGTGCTCACTAAAGTCAAACGTTTTGCAATATTCGCATTTATAAGTTTCTTTATTTTCATTTTATATAAAAGTATGTTAGTCGGATGAATGTTGTGTAATATTTTGAAATGAAGTAGTCGTAATCTTGATTCTTGACTCATTGTTATCGCAATACCAAAGTAGTTTAGAATATCTGTGTCATACTTTCGTTTCCAAAATCCTACACTGCAGACAGTTGTGTTCCTTCTGTTTATGAGAGTTTCTCTAATTTCCTTGTTGCTAAGTTTAAAGATATTTTAAGCGACGTCACTAACTTTATCTACTTTATTTGGAGCCATGTCAATCACTTCATTGTTATCTTTTGAAGTGACGAGGTTCATCCGTTCTCTTTTTACTGCGTTTGTCACTGCCTGATAATCAAAATAAATCCCAGCGTAATTTCCTATTTCGTTTCTTATCTCATCAATGCTTTTCCATGAGTTCCCAATCAGCATTTGAGATATATATCATTATCCATTTCTTTATTAAAAGGGGTTTGTTTTTATATCTCACTTCGGTGTTGTAAAATAATAGTTGTTTTCTTATCCTTTCTTCCTCTGATTCGAATTCTATTACATACATGCTTTCGTCAAAATCTAACCATGTAGTAATAACAATTTTCCAAAATTCTGACTGTACACACTCTACCCCCAAAATTTCTTTTGCCTTAACAGTTGCCTCTGTTAGGTACGTAAAACTACCAAGGGTCTGGCAGAGATGTTTTATCAACTTTCCAGGGAGGGGTACTGCCTTTTATAATTTCCAAACAGGCCTTTTGAAACCATCTTATGCAAAAAGCACTTTGTTGGTATTATATGCTAATAGCTCCCAGTGCCCCATCTATGGGCGCCTTATATAAGTTATTTCTTTTAATTTTTTTCAAACGCTTTTTTTGTTAGTGTGCTTTTTCTTCCATAAAAATAAGAATTTTACACTATCTTTTTGTGCTAAAACTTCTTTCGGCAGAGTAAGCGCTTGTATAACATAATTAATTTTTGATAATAGGAAAGTTTTTCCAATAATAACTTTGCCATACAGAGATAAATTTCTTCTTTGAGCACTTAGTTTGATGGCATTTATCTGTTCTGTCCAGTTTTGTTGGATTTTGGATGCCTCTAGCTTGGAGTTAAAATAAACTCCTAAAACTTTTATATTTTCTCTTGCTTTTGCCCATGCAATACCTTCTCCGCCCTCTGTTTTATATTTGGATTTTCCAACCCATAAACCTACAGATTTTTGTTTGTTAAGATTTAGGCCTGATATTTTTGCAAATCCACCAATTTCTTTTAACGCTCTACTTAAATCTGTTTTCTTCTTTAATAGTAGCGTCATATCGTCCGCATATTGCAGGAATTCAAGATTGTCATGCAATATCGAATCATTCAATATACCTTTTATATCATCATTACTTCTGATTTTTATAGCTTAGAGTTCAGCCACCATTGCAAAGAGTAAGGGACTCATGCAGCAGCCCTGTCTTACGCCTCTGCTGGTTGAGAACCAATTCGACAGCCAACCTCCATTTTTAATAGAACTTTGAGTATTAGTCAATATAGTTTCAATATACTGCCTGAAATTACTACCAAAATTAAGTTTCTTTAGTGCGGCTATAATAATTTCTTTATCGATCGTGTCAAAAGCCTTTTGGTAGTCCAATGAAATAACAAGACCACTTAACTGTTCATTTTCAGCAAACCACATAATATCATCTAGGAGTCTTATGTGAGATGCTATGTTTCTGCCCTTTATGAATCCACTTTGGTTCCCATGTATTATGCTCTTTATTACTCCCTGTAACCTGACTGCTAAAAGTTTTTTTTTTAATATTTTGTAATCTACGTTAGTGAGCGTTATAGGTCTCCAGATTTTAAGGTCATATCAGCTTTATGTATAAGATTAATTATTCCCCTTCTTTGAGTAATAGACAATTTGCCTGTTTCAATTGAGCTCTGTAACGAACACTTTGTAAAATCCAGGGGTAATACCATCTGATCCTGGAGAGGAATGATTTTTTCAACAAATTTAGCGCAGGCCCTAATTCTTCTAGGTGAAAAGGAGCGTTACACATCTCTTTCTCATCTTCACTCAACGTATCCAAAGTGGAATCATTTAAGAAATCGTCCAGTTTATTTCCTACATTGTTAATTGACAAGTCTTTGGTATATAGCTTTGCATAATATCCTCTCGTTTCTAGCAAAATATCGTTTGGATCTTTGACGACTATTCCCTCTTCCATTCTGATTTCCTTTATTGTGTTATTAGATGCTCGTCGGCGCTCCAAGTTAAGAAAATATTTAGTGTTTTTCTCACCTTCCCCAATCCATTTTACCCTTGATCTAATTATGACCCCCTTTGTTTTGGACAATAGCTCTATCTCTAGGCGTTTTTTTTATCACGCCTCGTATTGATATTATAATTTAATTTTGCTTGGGTTTTCGACTATCTTTTTTGTCAGGTCTTTTACTTCATTTTCTAAGTTATGAATCCCTAGTTGTTGCTTCTCAAGTTTCTTCTTCCTACCAAAGTCTATACATTCCGCTCGAATGGAAGCTTTTAACAGTTCCCAGCTCGTACGGCTTTCTATGACCTCTTTTTCATTTCCTTCCAGACACTCATCAATGAATGCATTCATGTTTTATTTTTTAGATGCAGTGAGTTAAAATGCCATCTGGAAGGACCTCTAGGAAATTTGTCCATTTTTATCTCGGTCATGACAGCTTTATGATCTGTGCATGAATAGTCTATTATCTCTGAATTGGTCAGATGTTGTGCTACATTTATACCACAAAGAATATAATCTAACCTTCTAGCTGCATAAGGTGCATTGCGGGACCACGTGAATTCTTTTACATTATTGTTTAAAAATATCGAACTGTCCTCTAGTTCAAAGACTTTAAGGATATTTAAGAAGTTGCCTCCTTCTCTGTTACTATGTGGAGCTCTTGCAATATTGTCTAAGTCGTTATTATCAATCATATTAAAATCACCACACACAATTAGATTGTTGCGATCTAGATTTGTAATTATTTCATTTAATTCTTCTAGAACAGCATCTCTTTCTTCTTCTTTAGCAGGTCCGTAGCAGTTCAAAACTGTGTAAAGGTGATCTTCCAATGAAAATGTTAAACAGACACACCGCTCATTAAATATAATAAACTCTATATCTTTTCCGTGGAAATTTCGATTTACTAATATGATTTGACCTTTGCTTCTATTGCTAAACGCGTGATAAAATAAATCGCCACTCCATTCTTTTATCCATTCAACAGCTCCGCTGTCTGTTACATATGTTTCTTGTAAACATAGTATGTCAAAATAGTTAAATTGCTTGAAGGGTAGTCTGCGTTTTAACCGATTATTCAGCCCTCGGCAAGTTTAGCATGAGGATCTTCATTATACGATGAAATGAGGCATAAGATAGAATGAGAGAGGTAGAGATATATAGAGAGAGAGATAAGGAGAAGAGGTATGAGGGAAAATATGAAAGAAAAGGAAGAGTAGAGTTCCACTCACAATAAAGAGGATGTTAACTATAATCAAGAAGCAGAGGCGAAGTCCTTTTGTGTTTAAAATGTCGTCAAGTTGGGAGCACACGGGAAACGCAGTGGCGACTAAGTCTCACTGTCTTCAAATCAGTCAGTCCCAGTTGATCTTAATATCTCCGTTGTTTCCCCCTCCTCGCCCATACTTCTTGACTCCACACTGTTGACAGTGCAGCCCCCTTTCTTCCTTTTATCAGCCATACGATCACTGTCTGAAGAAGCTTGATCACTTAGAGACCTTTTGCTGCGCGGCTTTGCATGTCTATGTCTAATTGGCCTTTGACGTCCCGCTTCAGAGCAACTTGAATATATATATATATTTATATATAGTGAATGAATGAAAATATTACTAGACATATTAAACATGAGCGCCTACACGTTACTTTTTTTATATAACTATCAAACAGTTTTTTGTTGTTGTTTTTTTTTTTTTAACACTGATGCTCTGTTTCCGAAACATTAATTTGTTTGCGCTTGAAGCAGAGAATGAGAGCGTCGGTTAGAAGCCCTGCGTAGCTCTGTAGCATCATTCTGGCCTAACTCACACTGGACATACTTGGCGTGTTTTTCGACACTATTGAATAGGCCGTCTGACAAGTCTGTGAGCAGGCTGGACCTAGACCAGCAACAGAGCGATGCTGCGCAGGTACATCGAATGTAGCATGTTCGTTTGCAACGTGTGAGCTGGTCCAGATGCTACAGAGCTACGCTAGGACCTGCCGGCCAACATTTTTCAGCCTTGTCCTGCTTGACGGAGAGCTGTCAAGGCGACTTTCAACTGCTGATGAACCTAAGGCGTATTTTTTTTAACTTCTAAATGTGGCCATATTTCCTTTGTGAATATTTCAAAGGACATTACTTCCCTTTTAGTGATTGGTAAAGGTCTATAATAAAGGAGCGAAAACTTAAAGGGAGATAAAAAATTTTGAACTATTGAAGTTCATTCCAACACCAGGCTACCTAAAAGGATCGTCGCCAAGGAAGTCAATAAAGAGTCTTTGTTGTTGTTGATATTGTTGTTATTTTTGTTGTTGTTGCTGCTGATGTTGATGATGATGATGTTGGTTTCGGGGTTTTTTTTTATTGTTTGTAGCAATTCTATTAATCTGAAAAAATATAATAAACTAGCAGCCGTTTTTTTAGAAACTGGTCGCAACAAAAGGAATAAAAATGTTTCTCTGTCCACGGACTAAAATTCAAATTCTGGTTGCACTTCAAACGTCAAAGTCTTTACAAGCTCTACTATATTCCACTACATATCAAACCATTCTCTTCTACCCTTAAGTTTTGCGGGGTGTCTTCAACAAACATTTCCAAATAATAACTGGAGTTGTTCCTCTGTATCTGTGAATTCCCGTGGCGTCGTGTCGGCGGGGTCTGTGGTAGTTGTAGCCTGGGCGGGCTCATCGGACGTCGCCTCTGTGTAGCATGGGGAGGTTAGGGGCGTGGTCTCTTTTGTCTTCGACGTGTTGCCTGAGGAGTGATTGGTGGGAGGTTTTGATTAAAGGACGTACACTTTGGATTTCCGGAATTTTCCGAATCTATGGAATTGAGTAGTATAAAGAGAATTAATTCAGCGCGATCTTTTGGAACATCACTAAAAAAAAAAAAAAAAAAAGAAAGAAAGAAAATGACCATCTTTTGATGTACAGAACACTAAATCAAGCTAGCTCTACCGTAGTTTTTTCTATAGGAAGTCTATCGGAGATCAATGTTCCAGTGTCAGAGCTTAAGCTAATGACAAAGCAAACCACCTTATCGGTATGTTGGTTATGGAAAAAAAATACATTTAATAGTAATTTACCCTATATATGTTGTAGAGAGAACTGATGCTATGGCTCAAGATTGTGTTAAGTTAAATTCTAGCTTAGCTCCTGATACGGAGTCTAACATCAAGCTTTCGAAAAAATGTGGCTCGTGGCATTCATTATAAAATGCCGTGGTTCTTGTGGTATATGCACAAAAATTGAACAGGTAAAACAGCCAATTCAAAAAAGAAAAGAAATGTACGAAAGGGAGTTTTAAAAGAATTAATGACTGGTACGTAAGTGAAAAGTATATAAAAAAAACCTGCATAAGTCCATGACTGTGGTCTTCATAATAAAGTAAAGTGTAAGTTTCAGCAAGAGAATGACAAATCAATTTATGCTGGATTTTGACAAAAAAAATTTGTTTGATCGCGTATAAATCAAAGGTAACTTGACCATGAAACAAAGAACAAACAAAAAATAACAAAACATTAAAAAAATGAAATTAAGATATTGCTAATTCAGCAATGAACTTTTGAAAATAATTTTCTTATTCTGTAACAACAGTCTTGAAGAATCTTTGTTTAAATTGGAAATGGGCGTTTTCGTAAGTATTAAAATAGAATATGATGCGAGAGACCTGTTGTTACACAGCGTGTCCCTAAGTCTCTCTTTATGAGCATATGCGCATAAAAATTCCACAGACTTGTTCTAGTGCACACCACTGAAGGACGCCATTTTCATCCTCTTACCAAAATTCAGTTTACATCCTTTTTATTTGCATTAATAGATTTAATTTCCTTTCTGTTCAATTCTTTCGGTCTCTGTTGACAATGAAATAAAGGTAGGAGACCGCAACCTCTCTGAAATTTTAGCGTCGCTTGTCAAGATACAGGCTAGATCTACGCCTCCTGAAGATCTTTCTAGAGAATCTAGACCAACAGTTGTTGGTACTAAATGAAAAATCTAAGTCCCGGACCTATCCACGAGGGTCATAGACCCGATATAAACAATCGCAGTTCCATAGAAGTTACCTCTACGCACTCTGTCGATATTGCGAGACAATTTGACACTTTAAAAGATCGTCTCAATCAGATACACCTCCCTAACGAATACAAGGTCCACGATAATACAGTCGGTATCAAGAACGAATGCAAATCAGCGTTAAAAATAATCTCCAAGACAGCGAGATATCCTGTAACTGGCCGCCAGTTGCTCAGCAACATAAGTCGTTCCCCAGAGGGCTATGCTCATGCAGAACAAGAGGTCGAAGCGCTCTTTACCATCTTTCAGGCACAGATAAATTGTCTTCAATCCGAATACAGTACTCTAGTGGTAGAGTCAACCTTTGAAGAAGAAACAGGACGGCTGTTTCGTTCTTTCCAAACAACCCAAATGTATTCAGTGACAGCTCGCTGTCAAACGTGAGGCTAGCCGCTGAGTTCTCCGCTATGACAAAAAAGGCTAACAAACCCTGGTCGCAATAGAGCTCCATTCCGCGGCAGAAGTACGGAAACTTTCCGGAGAAACAGACGCCAAACTGGGATCGGATTGTTTTTATTAAAATTTATTTAAACGAACGTACTGTTGTAATTTGAGTTTGTTAAGAACAGCTACTTCAGTGTGTGTTCCGATTTCCCGAAGAATGCTCTCATAGCGGTGGCCTCTCCTCAAATCTAGGATATTTCCTGCTATCGTATGCCACCACAAAACCAATACCCTCAGTCAGGATCAAAATCGGAGACTACTTGCTGTTAAACCAACACTTTGCGAACTGAGCTATTTGGCGCCTCTCTCGCTCGCTTTCTTTTTCATGGGTACCGTTAGAAACAATGTTCTTTTTTTCCCTTAGTCTTATCTAGACTAAGTTTTCAAGGATTCTCATTCAGGGACCTATTTTCCGTTAAGCCAGGGGTGCGTCTGAGTAAATTAGGATTCGGCTTCACATTATGGTCGAGCTAGAGACCAAACCCAGTATTTTAAATTCCCAGTCGGGCGCTCTACCTACTGAGTAATCTGGCACCTCTTATGTATAAATGGTATAGAACCATATTTGGTCATTTTAATCCAATCAATTAAAGAAGGGAGGGCGTGTCTTAAAAGCTGAATGGTACCTCGATTGGTTTAACTCTGACAAGGTGTGGTCTATTGTCATCAGCCCCGGGGCGGCGTTGTGATGCGTCCATCTGGGCGGTCCTTTCTCTTCTCACGCGACGAGTCAAGTGTCATTGTTGACTTTGTTGGCTGTTGGTGTCACACACTGATCTACAAATTACACTAATTCTTTTGATTGCATACAATGCCGTAATTTTACCTTCTTAGAATAATTTGTCATTAATTTGATATGGTCGATACATACTGATGACATTAATAACGAAGATCGAGAGGGGAGGGGGGGAATGACGCCGTTGAATCATTGTTATTTTTCTATATGTATGAAACATACTGAATTTTTGATTGAAAACAATGCCATGATCATAAAACTTAATGGGAGCTTCAAATAAAATAGAATTTGCTACCCTATTTTAGTCAGCGGACATCGAAAAAGGTAAAGCACCGAGAAAGTCGCGTTATTCTTGTCGTGAATAACGCGAAACTTGTCTATATCGAAAGTAGGCGTGTTCTCACGGTAAAAAGCCGGTATTGCTTTGTGACGCAATAGAAACCAAAGCAAAGTGAGTAGTCCCATTGTGCCTTGACACCTCCCACAGGCGACAAGCGGTGTAATGAAGAGCTGAGTGGAAAAGTACAGATTGTAGCCAACCTCCTTTCCCCCTCTCCTTACTTATTTCCACCACTTGCACATACATGCAATTAGATGACAATTGTTTGGCCATAAGGGGTCTACTAAAGCAACAACAACGTAAGACGTGTGTCCAGGGAAAAGAAAGTAATGCCCAGGTGGCGGTGTCGTGTTGTCGCCACTAGTGTTAACACTCCAAAACCTTGTTTAATCAACAAAGGCCTTCAATGCTCGACCAATCGCTGTCGTCGCTACCCCTGAAAGCTCCGCCCTCTGTTCTCTGATTGGTTGATTGGACAAACTTATAATATCGCTCAACGCCTATAAAAAGTGGCTCTCCATAGGATATTCTTCAAAAACTTTTTGGACTACCAAGCTTGTTATACAGCATTTGTTTCTCATTTATTTTGCTCTGAAAATGGTTATCTGATTTTCGAAGTTAACTTAGTTTCCCATGTGAACAACGTCAGTGTGTGCTTCTAAACTATAACCATACAGAGAAGATTCGTTGAAAATTTTGGAATTGTAAGCCTGTACTACAGTGTTTCTTTTTCTTTTCTTAGGAAGTAATTACATGGTTGTGTATGCTGACTACTTTCCACTTGTGAACAATATCATTGCGTATTTGTAAAGTGCAGAAGTTTTTTACAATAAAAGTTAAACAAGATGCCTGCAACTAGCACGTACACTATGGCTGGTGAGTAGATCTTAAAGTATTAGTTATATTATTGATGTTAATTGAACGAATGGACTCTTAATCCTGATTTACCAATGATGTGCCTCTCTGACATTTTGTTTCGATTAATTAAAATATTTACCAAATTTAAGGGTCATGAGTCAACAACAAAATATACTGGTTATAGATTAATAATTTATACATAATCTTTGAAGTTTGAGATTTTCTATGGTAATGGCGGCCTCAATAAAAATAAACCTTGCTCCTTTTAATATTTTTTATTAAAGAGGGAAGAAATTCAAAATTATATCCTTTTGGAATCGACTTAATTACAAAAGGAGGAAAAAACCTGAAGAAATATAATTTTCGATTATTTTAAAAGTCTGTGTTCATAGTAATCGGTAATAACAAATCATGTTTTCAAGCAAAAATCTTATCCCCTCATTACGGATAACTCAAAAGTGTATGACGATACACATACATGTATTGCGTGAATGTTTTAACTAAACCAGCCCACTGCCTTCAAATATAGAGACATTACGTTGATCTCATTTAAACAGACAGCAGTTATGGAGACTGCTTTTAGGAACCAGTTTTTTTCTCTAATAATAAGTTTATCTAGAACCATATTCATTTCTTGTGGATTTTTAATCTAGACAATACAATAATTATGCTTTGCTTATCATGATATTCTACCAATATATAGCCTATTTCTTACCAAAACTGTCAATGAATTTAAAATCTTTTAACGCTGTAGAGGATTATTTCTGAGAGAAGCTTGAGATACAGTATAAAAATTAATCATGAATCCAATTGGTCAGCACTGTTGTATTAAATTTTAAAAATTTAAAAAAAATCAACGCAACACACGTGTCATGTTAAGGTTTGCTCAGAAGATTTTCTGCTGTATTGCCTTCTATAAGACCGACATGAAGAAACCAATAACATAAATTAACCGTGTGACCAAAGTGTTGTTTTATTCGGTGCGATTCGATAAAACTGAAACGAAATAAAACAGAAAGATGACTTTGCTTTGAAATTTTCTGGTTTAGAGTTGTTTGGGAAAAAAATTTAAAAAATATTTTCTAGCTTATTTTGAAAGACTCCACTTTATGAATCCTTTTGAGCGTTTATGGAAATACACATGACAAGACTTCCCGGAGAGCATCGCAAAAACACAATTGGTTTTTTTGGCCTGACCTAAGTAGCCTGAGAATACATGTTTGGGAGGACATTTAAATAGACTAATATGGTGGTTAAGGGGGGGGGGGGCGAGGGGAAGGTATTGTTTCTCCACGCCTAGATAATAAATTATTTTGTTTCTAAACTACTTACACGGACCTATACAAAGCACGCGGAAATTTTCACAGAGAGAGAGAGAGAGAGAGAGAGAGAGAGAGAGAGAGAGAGAGAGAGAGAGAGAGAGAGAGAGAGAGAGAGAGAGAGAGAGAGAGAGAGAGAGAGAGAGAGAGGGAGAGAGAATGAATGATCACATCAATTGGAATTTAATATCTTATAATACTAGACGAAAAGATTCAAGTAATCATTCTTCCCATTCTATATTATCTTGGCACGTTATTTTCTTATAGAATATTTTTCTTTACTGAAATGTTGAATATTCAAGTGGAAGCCATTAGTAATTTTAATGCAGTACTTGTTATACCGTAATATATCGCCTCAATACAGCAGTGGTCTCTGTGATCAACTTTAATTGTTGCGTTGATAAAAGTCTTGTAGGGAAAAACTTTTAATGTAGGGAGATTTTTCATTGAAAAATGTATTGAGAATTTTATATCACTTTAACTTTTAAAAGTACCAGATCTCTAAAAGTTGTAAAATCCCAAGAATTAGATTACCATAGCCCCTAAGCAGTACGAATGATTCTGTGTATTTGTTGCAGATTACAATTCTAATTTCCCATGACTTATCTTTCATATAGATGAACATATTTGCTTCATTTCTGATTTAATCAAAATGAAGAAAAGTTAACACTACTGCTTTGTTTACTATGGAAGTCAGCAGCTTATGTTCTTAGTAATGTTATGTGAGCAAACTTATTTGTTATAAATGATGATTGAAGTCTTTAAGTGCACATAAAAGTGAATTATTTCAGACATCAGTTATGCTTTGTTTTTCTTTAAAAAAAGAAAAACAATTCTGAGAAGATGAGCTACCTGAAAAAATTCGCAACATTTTTTTTAAATATGGGCAATATTTTTTGTGCTTTCCTTATCTATCTATTTATATGGGTACTATATAATTACGGTGCTATACATTTAAAAACATTTTAAATACCTAAAGATGCACTGACTATCGGGAATCCGTAATGTTTGCAATTACATGAAAGATGTATAAATAGATTGGATTTTTACAAGAATTAGATAGCAGTTGTTGGTTAAATAAACTTTCTAATGGCTGTGGAGGTATAGCTGACATTTTTTTCTTTTCTTTTCTCTCTCTCTCTCTCTCTCTCTCTCTCTCTCTCTCTCTCTCTCTCTCTCTCTCTCTCTCTCTCTCTCGTTGGAAAGTTATGTTGAAAATTTAGACAAATCATGATGGAAAATGGTAGGATCTTTAATACTTTTGTGTTAAATGGAGGTGATTAGCCTAGGGTTTTTTATTTTTTTCCTTAGAAATGTCAAGTAAATCTACATTCTAAAAAAATTATTTCAGTTTAGTTAATTTATTTTTTGTTTTATTGAATAAGAGTTACAATTGTGGTCTGTTTTACAGATGTCGCCTCCCAGCTCAGCAAGATGGCCATTAGTTCTGATACGCCTGGAAATGGGTCGGGCGGACTCCATCTTGAAGGGGAGGTTGAACTGACTGGACAAAGGCACTTTGAACATCAGCAAGATAAACAGCCACGGCAACATCCCACTGAGCGCAACTCTAACCGCAACCTCCTTGAGACAAACTTGAGGGTTAGGGGGGCAACAACCTTGCCTGTGGGTGTTAGTGTTCCTCAACAGAATCGTCCACAGAGGGCTCAAGATGCTCAACATGAACAACAACAACAACAACAACAACAACAGCTGCAGCAAATTCAGCTTCGATATTTTGAAGCTCTGCTAGATCAGCTGCATCAAGAGAGACGAAAACTGACAGAGCTGCTAAACGAGTTGGCGATTCTATTGCACCAGCAACATCAAGAGCAACAAAGTCGACATCAAATCCACCATCTGGAGCAACAGCTTCGACAACGGATACAACAGCAGCAACGGCAGTTGGAACAGAATCAACAACTGATACTGGAGCAGCAGCAAGAACTGCTAGAGCAGGAGAGAGTACAACAAATGCAGCAGCAGCAACAACAACATCAGCACCAACAGATTCAAATACTGATTCAGCACCAACAGGAACAGCAACAGAGTCTAGAATTTATGCAGCAACAGCAGGTACATCAGGAGCAACAGATTAGACAGATGATGCAACAGCAGCAGCAGTGGGATCATCAAAGGCAACTACAGCAACAACATCACGCCCATCCAAACCTATTTGAGAGTGGATACCAGGGACAGCTGGAGACGCATGGTCAACAACTGCTACACCAGCAGCTACAGCATCAGCAGCAGGATTATGGAAGGCAGCAACAGCAACAATTTTACACCCCTGAAGACCTACTTGAGCCAGAGCATGTCCCAAACGGATCGGTTCCATGTGGACACCAGCCACCGTTTTACCCGCCTCCTCCATACGGATCTCAAATACCGCCAATGTCCCATCTTGATCAGGTGCCTACATTCCCGCCATATTCTGGGCCGACTCGAATTATTGGCTTTAATATCGCGGTGCATTTGACCCCTGCCTACAGTTACGACTAGTAAGGAACAATTCGCGAGTCAACACTCTGTCTGTGTGGTCTTGCTTTGCCCAAGTGACTGCTACGAGAGACAAAATGAATGACTATTGAACTCAGCCTTAGATAGATTGTCTTAACTGGGTACCAATACCTACCTCCCCTTTTTTTTCATTCATATCATTTCGAAATTTCTCCTCTAATGTTTCTTTCAAGAAAAAGTGAAGTACTACATGTCACGAAGTCTATTTGACAGTATACGTTCCCACCATGGTTCCTGTATTAATTTTGTCTTGTTTGCTTTAAAATAGCTTTGTGGATAATTCGCTTATACATCTTTCTAGACAAACTTAAGAGTTAAGTTACATGTCAAGAGACACATCGTTTAATGGACGTTCTTTTTGACAACAAAGAAGTAGAGGAAAACAAACAACTTCAAGATCATTTCTAACAAGATCTATTTGACAGTATACATTCCTACCATGGTTCCTGTATTAACTTTGCCTTGTTTGCTGTAAAATAGCTTTGTGGATAATTCGCTTTTGTATCTTTCTAGACAAACTATAGGACTAAGTTACATGCCAAGTAACACATCGTTTTACGGACGGTCTTTTTCACAACATGGTTCTCATATTAATTTTGTGTCTTTCTTGCTCAAAAAGAAAAAAAAATATCTTTGCGAATAATTCGCTAATTTTCATTTCAAGACAAACTTAAGGGTTACATGTCACCAGACACATCGCGTCTGGACGATCTATGTGACAACTCACGTCTCCATCATGGTTCTTGTCTTGATTGGTTAAAAAATAACTTTAATAAAATTGATATTTAATGTGACTTAATATCCTAGCATTTCCTCATACAGAGGAAAAAGAACTTTAAACCAAAGAAACACTTGTTTTTAAAACCATGTCTGTAGATTTATCTTGTGTCACATGCCACAGCTATGATTTAAATAAAAACTAATTGTTTTTACATTATTGTTGTCTGTTTGCAATTCTTAAAAAAAACATTTCCCTTTTTTAATCACTGTTTTAATATCTGTTTACCTATCTATACATCTTTCTATCCTTTTGTTATATAATATATATATATATATATATATATATATATATATATATATATATATATATATACATACATAAAACAAAAATACCAAGAAAAAAGTATGTGTTAAAGAATATTCTGTAATGAGCAAGGCCTAAATTCATATATATATATATAAATATATATACATATAGATATATATATATAAATATATAAAGAAATTAAAGAGAGGGAGTGAGAAATAAAGAAAGAAAGAGATGGATAGAGAGATAAAGTAAGAGGGGGAGAGAGAGAGGGAGAGAGAGAGAGAGAGAGAGAGAGAGAGAGAGAGAGAGAGAGAGAGAGAGAGAGAGAGAGAGAGAGAGATTATTATTATGAAGAAGCACAATCATCCAAGCAAACACAAAATGGCAGGCATAGTTTTATTCACCATTAAAGAACCGAACATTTCGTCTTTTCTTTAAGCATCTTTACTTTTTCTTGGTCATACTTTGATTAAAAAACAACATATCATTCTCAAGTTGCCATAAATGTGCTTGCCATCATCTCATTCAGGTACCTTTTTTTTTCATTATCAAACGCTTTACAGGCGACTTTCAACTGCTTATGAACCTTAGGCGTATTTTTTTAAACTTCTAAATTTAGCAATATTTCCTTTGTGAATAGTTCAAAGGACATTACTTCCCTTTCTGTGTTTGGTAAAGGTCTAAAATAAGGACCGAAAACTTACAGGGGGATAAAAATCTTGAGCTATTGAATGTCAATCCTACACCACGCTAACTGAGATGATCGTCGCCAAAGAAGTCAAAAGAGTCTTTGTTGTTGTTGATGTTATTGTTGTTATTGTTATTTTTGTTGTTCTTGCTGCTGATGTTGATGGTTTTGTTGTTGTTTTTAACTGTTTGTTGCAATTCTATTAATTTTGAAAAAAAAAATATATTATACTAGCAACAATTTTTAGACAGCTGGTCGCAACAAAAGAAAGAAAAATGGCTGTCTGTCCACGGATCAAAATTCAAAAAGTCCCTGCAAGCGCTACTATATTCCACTACTCAAGCTATTCTCTTCCGCCCGAGACATGCTCTACGAACATTTCCGTCTAATAACTGGAGTTGTTCCCCTCTGTGTCCGTGGTTTCCCGTGGCGTCGTGTCGGCGGGGTCTGTGGTAGTTGTAGCCTGGGCGGGCTCATCGGACGTCGCCTCTGTGTAGCGTGGGGAGGTTAGGGGCGTGGTCTCTTTTGTCTTCGACGTGTTGCCTGAGGAGTGATTGGTGGGAGGTTTTGATTGACAGGTCGAACACTTTGGATTCCTTTAAGACTTACTAATATAAAGGGAGTTAATTCAGCGCAATCTTTATCTTCGCCGAGTAAAGAAAAACGAAAAAAAAAAAAAAATCCACCCCTTATAATTTGTACAGAACACTATCTAAAACAGGCAAGAATGACCTAGGTTTTTCTATGAGAGATCTATCAGACGGAATACTCAAACGTCAAAGAAAAGGCTAATCCCACAACAAACCGTCTTATCAGTTTATTAAAGCGATGCATCTGTCGATGAGGAGCTTTAAAAACGGTCTGAATTAAGGTGTATAATAAATACATTAAATGTTACGGTAAACTTATCATATTATGTGATGTTGAGACAATAAAAGCTTTGGCCCAGGACTGCGTTAAAATAGTCCTAGCTTAAGCTACTGATACAGAGTGTAACGTCAATGTAGCTTGTATTCAAATTTAAGTACCGTGGTTCTTGTGATTTATAAATAGCAAGTTCACAAAAAAAAAAAAAAAAAAAAGGAAAAATAAAGATAAGAAACTTATTTTTGAAACAAATAAATAACAGCTGCGTAAGTGAAAAACACACAAAAAACAAAAACTGCACAACTGCATGACTGTGGTCTTCACATTGAGTAAAGAATAAGCTATAGCAAGAAAATGACAAATCAATTCATGTTGGATTTCACACAATAAAAAAAAATTGTTTGGTCCCGTATAAACCACTGGTAACTTGACCATGAAACAAACAAAAAATAAACAAATAATAAATAATAATACAACATAAAAAATTAAATTGCTTAATTCAGGAATTCAATCTTTGAAAACAGTGTTTCTCCTCTCCTCCGTTTCGTTTACATAAACTTCCAACTTTTACTCAAACACTCTTTCCCCATATAACTGCTTTAACATGTGGGGGAAAAAAACTTTATTTAAATTCTCCAAATCCACATAATTTTTCAATCCAGGAAACTTTTTAGGTGGAAGCATACGTTAACATTTGAGACTTTGAAAGGCTCTTTAAAGAGTAAAAAGTTATTGCAACAAAAAACAATTAAAAGAAGGAAAGATTAAAGGAGAATTAGCTGTTTTATTTATTTGTTTCATAGCCACCGTTCGGCAAGGGCCATTGAATAGTGATATAAAAATATAAAACATGCATAAAATTTAGTATTGCTTTTGCATAAAACATTGTCCAATTCAATTTGAAAAACTTTTGTCACATACCGTATCGAAAACCATGCAGCAATACATTACAAAATGCATTGTAATTTGTTTTTAATTTTTCACTGTGATCAATGTAGAAAAAAATCGGTGTATCCTAACTGAATCTTTCGAGCCCTCTTCACTAGTGAAGTGTAATGCAAAAAATTGTCCTAAAACAAACACAAAAGAAATGTAAATGGAGATTTATATCTCTTCTGCCTCTTCAATCTGGGAACAAGAATGACAGGAGGAGTTAGATGAGGAAAAGGAGATGGACAGAGGTGCGTAAACCAAAACGTAATTATTATTCAAAATGGTACTGTTAATGATGAGTGGTAAGGCGACGAGAGAGAGAGAGAGAGAGAGAGAGAGAGAGAGAGAGAGAGAGAGAGAGAGAGAGAGAGAGAGACAGACAGACAGACAGACAGACAGACAGACAGACAGACAGACAGACAGAAATAGTGAGAGACAGACAGACAGTCAGACAGAGTAACGAGATCATGAGACTCAAAGAGAAAGGTTCGAAGGACTACAGAAAAAGAAATCACACAATAAAATTTCATGTCCATTATAACCCATTTGCGAATGAAGCAATAAAAAATTTCTCTATTTCAAATACTCAAAGATGTAGCTACTGCCACGACTTTTTTGAACATTAATCTCTTTCAATTCATCGCAATCAAAACACACTGAGTAATGATATCAGAGTTTTAACTATTAAACTAGGAATTTTGTACCCAGTAATACTAGAGCGATACCTGAAGCCAGTGACTGTCAGCAGCTTGAGAATTTGATAACTGAGCAGTCTAAATTTCCTAGCAATCCCTCGCCGGCTTTTTATTAGAAGAATGCAAAACTTGCCTTGCCCAAAGCGACATGATCCGCGGCAGCTCAACGCACAAAAAAAAATTAAAACAAAAATTACCGTTCTACGCGTATTATTGAGCGGTTCGAGTTACGGCGCCTCACCTTCCGTCTGTTTCGGCTCTTCTTCAGGCTGTATCTCGCTGGGACGGGCCTTGTTGGGCTGCTCCGACGCTCGCTCTGTAGTCGGCGCCGTCAGGAGGTCCTGGGACTCGTCACCCGCCTGGCCGGGTACGGGAGACACACATTGGAGGGACAATTATCATTGGAGTCTACGGGCTGACCAGGTATTGGAGACACACATTGGAGGAACAATTATCATTAGAGTCTACGGGCTGACCAGGTTTTGGAGACACACATTGGAGGAACAATTATCATTGGAGTCTACAGGCTGACCAGGTATTGGAGACGCACATCAGAGGAACAATTAGCATTAGAGTCTACGGGTTGACCAGGTATTGGAGACACACATCAGAGGAACAATTAGCATAAGAGTCAACGGGCTGACCAGGTTTTGGAGACACACACCAGAGGAACAATTAGCATAAGAGTCAACGGGCTGACCAGGTTTTGGAGACACACATCAGAGGAACAATTAGCATAAGAGTCAACGGGCTGACCAGGTTTTGGAGACACACATCAGAGGAACAATTAGCATTAGAGTCAACGGGTTGACCAGGTATTGGAGACACACATCAGAGGAACAATTAGCATAAGAGTCAACGGGCTGACCAGGTATTGGAGACACACATCAGAGGAACAATTAGCATTAGAGTCAACGGGCTGACCAAGTATTGGAGACACACATCAAAGGAACAATTAGCATTAGAGACAAAACAGAATCAACAGAATGATAGGCATGATATAAGTAGAATTTTAATTACTTTCTACGAGGATGTCTAGGCGCTTGCTCCAGACCAAAAATCATTTCTACGGAAGGATACAATTATTTTCTTCAAGATTGTGTCATACCGCACGTACTTTTTAGAAAGAGGGTAAGTAGTGGGAAAATATCACTGCTTTGGATTGTTCCAAATTCCACTCCAATTTAATTTTGAAATAAAATATCCTCTGTAAAAATGTTAAAATGCGGCACTAGAATCTTCAGTACTGCTGGATAAAGCCAGAGGTGTGGCCGGTCGAACTCTCAACATCGCACAATCAGAAAGGGACAACTCTAGACACGCAAGTATTTGCGACATTGACAGGAGATGCTGCAAGTACTTAAGGACATAACCGAAGCATATAAAGTTAGATCTAAGTGTAACTCAATTTTCAGATCGTATTAGAATTTTTAAGTTCTTTTTCTTTTTTGATTTTACTTTAGGCTGTGCATTGGGAGATTTTGTCTATCATTCAAAGTAAAATGTCCAAAATGTGGAAGAATTAAAAAAAAAATACACAGTAATCCTCAAAAAATTTTCATAATATTACCATATGTGAAGCGTGGTGAAAAGTCAGATTTAGCTAGACCTAGTTTAAAAAAATGTGTAAGACAAAACAAGTAGTGCCAGTGTATCTGGGAATAGGGAAAGTCAATTCAAATAGATAAGTATATTCTTAAAATTGCCATTTTAATGTGCAAAATTGGTTACCTCTGAAAGTTAGTTACATTATGAGAAAGAAAAAGAACAAATCAACTATTTTTCTGCTTTTGATCCTGGGTATTATTGCCCCATACCATAACGTCTTAGAGAGGAGAGAAAGAGAGAGACACATAGACAGACAGAGACATAGACAGACAGGAAGACAAACAAATAGATATATAAAGAAACAGACAGACCGACAGACAAAAACACAGATAGCTGCTGGGGTCTGAGAGTAGGATCAACAATGATCATGAGCCAGTTTTAAATGACTCATTTCCATGATTTTTCAGATGTGATATTGAAACGCAATTAATAAAAAAAATATATATCACCATTTATGCCCGCCAGGCACGATTCAGACGAGTGTAAGAAACAAAAATTCGCCACACTAAGCCAAAGTCATTCAGCTCAGTGTTCACCTCAATTACCCTGTATCTCTTTTTTTTTGTACTTGTATGCCTATAAACTGCTAATACTATGTCTGCGAGTTGTTGTTTTTTTTTGCTAATAATATTCATTTGTTACATTTTACCTTTCACCCATATCCGTGTACTTCATGACTGGGTCGTAGTTGAAGTTATCTTCAAAAGTCGCAAGCTCACCTGCTCAGAGGTCCTGGCTGTAGACTGGGTCTCCTCAGGGTCCTCCCCGCCCTCCCTCTCCCGCATCACGATCTTCTCGTTCACGTCATCGATAGCCCTGTTGATGGCCGCCTGAGCTTCGGCATCCTCTGGTGAAGTGGTGGGTGGAGCGGTGGATTGGGTCAATATATTATATGTGTAAATTTTATAATGATAGTAAATCATAAAAAAAACTTGAAGGGTTGTTGCAAATAGACTGTAACAAACTATCCACCAACAATTTTGTCGCAGAGAGATTCAGATTAGATTATTATCAATGCCAAACCAAGGTATCAATTACATGAGATCCGAAGGATTGGTGTTTTCTGATCAATATTTTTTTTATACCCGACAGGCACGAAATAAACCTTCCCACGCAATGTCTTGACACAAATTAACCCATACTTTTAATGGACATTCAAACAGGCGCCGATTTAAGGCACTCAGTAGGCCTAAATCGTATGCCCTGCTGATAGCTAGATCTAGTTCGCATGTCCATTCTACAAACTAAAACGTTTATGCGTCCGATTTTCAGATCACTCGTCCCGTTATCTGGGCATCCGCCTTAGCTGGGCACTCAAAGACCAGCTACAGGTCGACCTTGGACGAGCTTCTAGGGCTAAAGTGATCTATACCATTTCATTATCATAGCATAGTAAGAATAGAATAATACGCAGAAATCATTTTTGTTGGGCCCATCAGCCCACTCAAAGAACAATGTTGAAATTTTCCCCAAAGTGCCAAAAGGGTTAATGGTATAGGCAATTTGACCCTTCATGCAACGGCCTGGCTACTTCGGTGATTCGGCCTGCGAGGAGATACTTTATCATGTCCTTAATCACTTGAGGGTGAAAGAACGCCACCTGAGAAGAGAAAGTCGCACTCACTGAGCAGCATGGACAGCTCGTAGGCTCTCTCGAAGGTCATGAGGGAAGATGATAAACGTCCAGCCTTTACTGCAGATACAAAAGGAAGATTGCTATTTGAAGAATAAGATCACTATAACGATACGTTTATGTTAAGCGATAAGATATTCACTGTAATTATTGTTAGTGCTAGTAATAGTTTTTAAATGTTTAACGTCCACTAAGTTGCTCCCGAAGTTCTTTCATTTCTCATTCGTCTATGTCGTGCATTTCCTCACAGAATTTCAAAAACCGTCCTAATTTGACTCCAGATAGGCCTACTGTCTTTAATTTTCTGGTCTGCCAATGTTATTTTATGTATCTGCACCTTTCTAGAAATTCCGAGTTTGTATCAAACAGTCGTAAAATCACCATATCTTATTGGAAAGAAAAACATTTCAAACAGACCAAATATTTTAGTTTACAGATAATCAGTAAACAAAAATCTAATCATAGCATTAGAATTTTTTCGTTTTGTTTACCTCCTCCGCCGGGTGAGTGAACGGGTCAAATCTCGTGAAAACTCACCTTCGGCCTGCGAGATGAGCACCAGAGCGTGAAGCTGCCATCTGTCCTCACCCGCCTCCTCGGCGGCGGCCAGGGACCTCTCGCCGTAGTCCTTAGCCTGCTGGGTCTGGTCGAGCTCCAGGTAGCACCTGCCCAGCTCGTGACACAGCCAGGTGCTCTCCAGGGCTGTCTTGCTACGGGGCAGTTTCCTCTCCCATCTGAGCCAATCAGACACACAGGCACACAGACAGACAAACAGACAGATTTAATGAGATGTGATTATGGTTGGGTTCGTTATTAGGAAAAGTCAGCTAATTTGCTTCAACCTTATGAATCAATCAATCAGGTACTATGTTCTTTAGCGAAGGCGATCATGACCTTCCACGCGTCTCTATCCCTCTCGCTTTCAGTGCTTCTGTCACTCGTACTAATTGAGCTTCTCTGTTAGCCCATCCAACATCTTTTACCGCTGTTTTCCCCTGTCGCGATTTCCTTCGATCATTCCAGTTGTCACAAGGTGTTCTAGTTTCTCTCTTCTCATCAAATGATCAAAACAAGTTGCTTGGCCTTTACGTATTCTATTTACGAGTGATTTTGTTGTGTTGGCTTCTCGTAACAGTGTTTCGTTCGATTTCTTTGCAGTCTATGAGATTTTCGTAGCATTTTTTAGGTGTATAGATTCTTTTTTAAAAAAAATATTAACATGCAGTTATGTAATCCCGCAAGGTAGCGCATCTCTACGCGATTTTTGTGCGGCTTACATAGCTTTATTGACTGAACCGACAGCTTTACTACATCCATTTTTCGTGTCATTCTCTGCTACCTGTCGGTAACTAGAAGCCGTCGAAGAGCCGTCGAAGAGCCGTACATAGTACCGGTACTTAAAGTTAGATCTAGATCTAGTTTCTAGATTTTGTAGCAAAAATAGAAATGTCCTAAAAAGCTGAACTTATTAATGTTGTTCCTTACAAAAAAAAAAAAAAAAGAAATGCCCAAGAATATTAAGATAACGTTTTTTCCATTGAAAAAGAATCAGATTTTGAGGACTTTTGTAGAAATTTATTGTGAAATGCAAAAGCCCTTCTGCCAGATTACTTTCATCGTGCTAACGATCAGTTAATCAATCAGTCGATCAATCAATTCATCAATCAACAAATCATTCAATCAATCCATTAAAATTAGTAAATCTGAAATCTAAACGAATGAAAGATTAAATCCTCCTTAATGTATCAGTTTGTGCGGTGTGAGCGAAATTGTAAAATCTATCTTGTCGACATAATAATTGTTAAAAATGACATTGTCGAATCTTGTTGTGTCAGGAGAGTTGCTTAACGTATCATCACATGGTTGTTAACTTACTGAGTTGTAGTAAAACTACTACTGAAGTCGCATTTCCAAAATATAATTTTTGGCTTGAATTTCTAAGTCTTTACTTTATCAAAACAGCCGCAACAGATTTCTCTCTTCCCGGGACTCTTTATAACTCGTACAGAGTATAAACCTTGTATTTATAACCTCTATAGATCGTAAGCCTGATTTTTTTAACCAGCGCGGATCATCAGCTTGTTTTTGTAACCAACGCAGAATATAAGCCTGTATTTATAACCTCCATAGACCATAAGCTTGTTTTTATAACCAGCGCGGATCATCAGCCTCTTTTTATAACCAGCGCGGATCATCAGCTTGTTTTTATAACCAGCGTAGATTATAAGCCTGTTTTTATAACCAGCGCTGATCATCAGCCTGTTTTTATAACCCGCGTAGATTATAAGCCTGTTTTTATAACCAGCGCGGATCATCAGCCTGTTTTTATAACCCGCGTAGATTATAAGCCTGTTTTTATAACCAGCGCGGATCATCAGCCTGTTTTTATAACCAGCGTAGATTATAAGCCTGTTTTTATAACCAGCGCGGATCATCAGCCTGTTTTTATAACCAGCGTAGATTATAAGCCTGTTTTTATAACCAGCGCGGATCATCAACCTCTTTTTATAACCAGCGTAGATTATAAGCCTGTTTTTATACCCAGCGCAGAACTTAACTCCGACACTCTTTGGAACGTTCATGTCTTTATGTATCCTCATCATTATCGTGTTTATTATTATTATTATCACCATCATCATCATCATCATCATCATCATCATCGCCACCATCATCATCACCATCACGACCACCATCATCATCATCATCATCATCATCCTCAACATTATTATTCTTATAATTATCATCATTTGGTGGCTGTAGGGTTAGAGCAGTCACCTGATACACGCAGGGATATCGTTCAGGAGTTCAAATCTCACACTTTCGGAGAAATTTGGAACCTCATTGTTTTAGTTTCGCAATGCCCGACAGCTGTTTGTTTGTCATGCCGAAAGATTTGAGATCATCTGATTCTGGACTGGTTATATTTAACAATCAAACCAATAAGCTGACTGTTATTGGTAGTAGTAGTAGTAGTAGTAGTAGTAGTAGTAGTAGTAGTAGTAGTAGTAGTAGTAGTAGTAGTAGTAGTAGTAGTAGTAGTAGTAGCAGCAGCAGCAGCAGCAGCAGCAGCAGTAGTGGTAGTAGCGGTAGTGGTAGTAGTAGTAGTAGTAGTAGTAGTAGTAGTAGTAGTAGTAGTAGTAGTAGTAGTAGTAGTAGTAGTAGTAGTAGTAGTAGAAGTAGTAATGTTGTTATTGTTGTTGTTGTTGTTGTTGTTGTTGTTGTTGTTGTTGTTGTTGTCAGGCTACTCACACATCAATGGCCTTCTGGAAGGAGCCACTTCTGGCGTACACCCGTCCGAGATTATCCAAGGCTCGACATTCTGCGTCATCGATTTCACTGAAACATGAGCAAACATGGTGCAGGTACGGTTAGGATTTAAACAGAAATAGTTTAAGTTTTGAGCAGACACGGTAATGATACTAAAAGAAGCGGCAATTTTCTGCTATGTATAATTCTTAAACGTGATACGACCATTAACCAATTTAAAAGAGTTTGCCATAATTGCATGTATACTAATATCAATATTTGGGTGTTGGGGTGGATTTTTTATGAGGAGTCAAAGAAAAAATGCCATTTCTAAGCCCCTTATAACCACTCGCGTTTACTCGTTTACTTCCGTCTTAGGCAAAACCAGTCCAAGTCACGCTTACTTTAACTTACTTTGTGACCAACAAATGCGCAACACACTCTCAGCCGTATCCTCCCACAGTCATACCGAGGCAACTTGCACGGGACAACACTAACTGCACACTCACACGTCTATCAATCAAAGAATTCAACGCCACAAGGACCAAAATTTTACAAACTCAAAAAATGCCGCGAAAAGATCAGCGAATATCCGAGGAGCAGCCGAAGCGTCCAAATCGGAGCACTGGGATCTAGGATGTGAACGGCGATATAGTAATAGTAACGTTAAGTAGTAAAACGCCGCTCACAATTCTTCCCCGATGCACAGATCTTTGAGGTGCTGCTTGGCGGCGTTCTCGTGGTCGTCCATCTCGAGATAGGCGTTGCCCTGGATGCTGTGCAGGTTGGCCTTGAACGTCATCTTATTGGCGAGCTGGGACTCGGTGTAGCCGTCCAGGAGAATCATCACCCGCTGCGACCGCTTCAGGGCCGCGTCGTAGTTTTGCTCGGTGATCACTGGAGAAACGGGAAGCGTTTTAGTGTGGTTTGTGTGTGTGAGTGTGTATGTATGGCGTGCATCTCGCTGTGGATGCATGTGGATATTTATTTTATGAAATAATATGGGATTCCATTGATTTATTTATTAAATTCCAGACTTTATACTTATCTATCTTTCAATCAAGGAATTTATCTACATAATAATTTCTGGATCTTTCTATACATCTTCATGTTTTCTAATTCATTTGATTTTCTTTCTCTCTATCTATCCATCCATCTCTCTATCAATCAATCTATCTATCTATCAAACTTTCTATCTAAACGTGTGCCATGTATCTTATCTATCTGACTATCCAGCCTCTATGCCTTCTGGTCTTCAATGTATTATGGTTATGGGCACTAACTGTTATAAATCATCCAAATAGGCATACATCACTGAAAGATTTACAAAAACCTGTGTGCATTTTTCTGGATGGTTCTTCTTCTTCTCCATCTCCTTCTCCTCCTCCTCCTCCTCCTCCTCCTCCTCCTCCTCCTCCTCCTCCTCCTCCTCCTCCTCCTCCTCCTCCTCCTCCTCCTCCTCCTTCTTCTTCTTCTTCTTCTTCTTATTATTATTATTATTATTATTATTATTATTATTATTATTATTATTATTATTATTATTATTATTATTATTATTATTATTATTATTATTATTATTATTGTTGTTGTTGTTGTTGTTGTTGTTGTTGTTGTTGTTGTTGTTGTTGTTATTATTATTATTATTAATATTACGAGCAGGAAACCCCGTTCTTAAAACGATGCCCTGGTGTCAATTGGCCGGGGTTAGGGTGCGTGTGTGTATTTGAAGAGGTTTATAAATGGTCTTGATATCCCTCCTTTTACATACATGATCCAAATATATGCCTCAGGACTATCCATCTTTACCTAGAATCTAGATCTCGCGATAATTCTAATTATAAACAGAAAATTTAGATATAGAACTTAATTTATTTTGAATAAAGGAAATCGACTTACTATTCTATTCTATTCTTTCTCAATCTGTTTTTAGATCACTTTAAAACCTTGTTAGAAAGCTGTGAAAGTTCGCGCTAAGGACAAATTCAGATCGAGTCTAGCCCTAGATTAGATTCTAGATCTAGATAGATATCTAGATTAAGAGTCTTTATTTTTACATCGATGGTAAGTGTAGGCTAGATAGGCCTACTTAGATCTAGATCTAAATATTTAGATCTAGATCTAGATAACTCTAGAGACCTAAATCTAATCTAATATTCTAATTATTTTAATTTTTAGTAGTAGTAGTAGTAGTAGTAGTAGTAGTAGTAGTAGTAGTAGTAGTAGTAGTAGTAGTAGTAGTAGTAGTAGTAGTAGTAGTAGTATGATCATCATCCTCATCATCATCATCATCATCATCATGATAAATTTTGTTTTAATTTCATTAAGTTTTAATAAATATACCTTTAATTTGACTACCATTTCATGAGAATCTTGCACACTTCATTTCTCTTACCTTAAATATTAAAAAAATAGGAACCTTTCCTTTGGTTTTCGGGAATCGGGCCACATTTTTCTTGGTAAGTTGTATTAGTTTGTTATAATGTCGGAAAACTATAACCCGCAATAAACTAGAATAATTATCTCCCCTTACTGTGATCGATCTTCTCCAGCTCGTTCATGATGTACTCGTGCGGGCTAGCCTTGACCGCTTTCCCTCTGTTCAGAGCCAGTCTCGCCTCGTACTTGCGAGCATACATAGGCTTCACCTAAAGTAGAGAAAATCATAGAAAATAATTATTTCACTGAACGGTTGGTTAAAATCGGA
Organism: Elysia crispata; assembly: GCA_033675545.1. NCBI lineage: Eukaryota > Metazoa > Mollusca > Gastropoda > Plakobranchidae > Elysia > Elysia crispata. Next base: position 857,279 of record JAWDGP010000422.1, read on the forward strand.
TGATAACATTGAATGTATCAAATATTCGATTCGATTCGATTGCTGTATTAATAATAATATTAACGTTAACAAAAACAATAACAGCAAAGATAACAACAACAACAACAACAATAATAATAATAATAATAATAATAATAATAATAATAATAATAATAATAATAATAATAATAATAATAATAATAATAATAATAATAATGATAATGATGATGATAATCATAATAATAATTATAATGATGGGGATAATGATAATGATAATGATAATCTCAAAAAAAGTTAAATAGATATGGGCATAGGTACAAGCAATAAATCTTCCATTAAATCTGGTCAAAACACTAAGGATATATTGATTAACAAATATCCAACTCACAGGCTCCGTACACTCTATCTGGCTGAAGACTCACTTGGCTTCCAAATTATTATTATTATTGTTGTTGTTGTTGTTGTTGTTGTTGTTGTTGTTGTTATTATTATTACTATTACTATTATTATTATTATTATTATTATTATTATTATTATTATTATTATTATTATTATTATTATTATTATTATTATTATTATTATTTGATTGCCCACAGTCTTACCTGTTGCCAGAAGTCTGTTCGTGTATCTAGGTAGAACAAGCCCTCCTCTGCAAGGTTATTGATTTTTCTTCCAGTCGCTGTGTTGGTATCTAGAAGAAAAAAAAGGTTAAGAAATGTGTATATTTCAAAGCGTTCGCCATCACTCTGGATTATAAGTTTCATATAAAGAACAATTTCGATGAGGTTACACAGATTTTGGAACCTGAAATAAGATCTCCATCATTGGGCCGGATAGCAGTAAATCTTCAAAGAAATAACCATTTTACAATTGCGGTTTCGACACGTTTTCTGTACTTAAAAAGAAACATTCATCTCCAATCCTTGGCCTTTCCTTGGATGAGGCCAAAGAAGTATTGCACTTGTCACAGGAACAGTCTTTCACAGGTCAAACTTTCTAATCATTTTATCTTATTTTGCGACCCACCATGTTTTGATTTCTGACATCAAAAGCAGACTATCTTGCTACAAACCGATACGTCTTTGACGCAGACTCAGAGGATGTTTTGCCCAGAAGCGATCTGACCTTGCTCTTGTAAGTTTTTTTAAACTGTGATATAGGTATGAGGTATTCACGAACTTTAACTCTCGACTGCCTGACAGTTTCTTTTGTGCCACAGACTATAGGGAAAATCCATACTTTTTTAAGTAGCTTCAGTAGTTTTACGGCACCTAGGCCTTTCATAGATTTTGTTTATTTTTAGATTATATAAAGACGAAGCCAAGGACATTGTTGATTAGATTGAATCCCACACAACCCTAGGCGGCCTTCGTTAGTCCAACACACCACTGGTTCAGCTTTACTCGCCACCCTTACCCTTTTTCTCCACTGCTTGACTTTCTATCTCCAGTATTTTCTCTAATTTTTCGATAGATTGAATTTTAACAACTTCTAATTTATCGTCTATGTTGCCGCATACTCGAGCGTGATGAATTTTATCACATATTCAGCCGTTGTTGTATGACATATTGTATATATAATTATATATATATATATATATATATATATATATATACATATATATATATAACAAAAAGTATCCCCATCATACCTGTCTCCCTGAGCAGTTTCTCCAGGTACTATATATTATAAAGAGTATCCCACCATACCTGTCTCCCTGAGCAGTTTCTCCAGGTACTACATATCATAAAAAGTATCCCCATCATACCTGTCTCCCTGAGCAGTTTCTCCAGGTACTACATATCATAAAAAGTATCCCCACCATACCTGTCTCCCTGAGCAGTTTCTCCAGGTACTATATATTATAAAAAGTATCCCCATCATACCTGTCTCCCTGAGCAGTTTCTCTAGGTACTATATATTATAAAAAGTATCCCCATCATACCTGTCTCCCTGAGCAGTTTCTCCAGGTACCATATATTATAAAAAGTAACCCTCATCATACCTGTCTCCCTGAGCAGTTTCTCCAGGTACTATATATTATAAAAAGTATCCCCATCATACCTGTCTCCCTGAGCAAGTACTACCTGTCTGGGCAGTTTCTCCAGGTACTATATATTATAAAAAGTATCCCCACCATACCTGTCTCCCTGAGCAGTTTCTCCAGGTACTATATATTATAAAAAGTATCCCCATCATACCTGTCTCCCTGAGCAGTTTCTCCAGGTACTATATATTATAAAAAGTATCCCCATCATACCTGTCTCCCTGAGCAGTTTCTCCAGGTACTACATATCATAAAAAGTATCCCCATCATACCTGTCTCCCTGAGCAGTTTCTCTAGGTACTATATATTATAAAAAGTATCCCCATCATACCTGTCTCCCTGAGCAGTTTCTCCAGGTACTATATATTATAAAAAGTAACCCTCATCATACCTGTCTCCCTGAGCAGTTTCTCCAGGTACTATATATTATAAAAAGTATCCCCATCATACCTGTCTCCCTGAGCAGTTTCTCCAGGTACTACATATCATAAAAAGTATCCCCACCATACCTGTCTTCCTGAGCAGTTTCTCTAGGTACTATATATTATAAAAAGTATCCCCATCATACCTGTCTCCCTGAGCAGTTTCTCCAGGTACTATATATTATAAAAAGTATCCCCATCATACCTGTCTCCCTGAGCAGTTTCTCTAGGTACTATATATTATAAAAAGTATCCCCATCATACCTGTCTCCCTGAGCAGTTTCTCCAGGTACTATATATTATAAAAAGTAACCCTCATCATACCTGTCTCCCTGAGCAGTTTCTCCAGGTACTATATATTATAAAAAGTATCCCCATCATACCTGTCTCCCTGAGCAGTTTCTCCAGGTACTATATATTATAAAGAGTATCCCCACCATACCTGTCTCCCTGGGCAGTTTCTCCAGGTACTATATATTATAAAAAATATCCCCACCATACCTGTCTCCCTGAGCAGTTTCTCCAGATACTGCCTGTCGCCGTACAGCTCGCCCAGCATCTGTCTGATGGTCTTCTCGTTGCCCGCCGACCGCTGCGCCGCCCGCTTCCTCCTGGGCACCGTCTGTGGACGCTGCATGGGTGCTGCCCCCTTGCGGCGAGTTTTCTTCTGTTAGGTGCACAAGGAGGGTGTAATAGATTTTACTACTGAGCACAGAGCATCGTTTCAAAACGGTCGCCTCGTCGCGATTTGTTTTGACAGAATAATGATGGAATTTTATTTCTAAATTTCGCGCTACTTAAAGGTAATAAGCGATTTAAAGCTTCATTCAGGTCCAAAAATACATATCCGATGAATCGTCAATCAGTGAGTTATGCCCCGCCATCATACATCTTCTAACTTGTGTTCAAAGGTAAAAATTATAACAAGAATTGAATCGGAAAATCACTTTCCATTTAGTGGCAGGAATCTAGAAACAAAAATACAAAAAACAAACTCAATCGAAAAATGGAAAAAACAAACTCACTCGAAAAATACAAAAAACAAAGAAAACAAAAACAACTAACTCGTGAACCAACTCAGAAAACACACTAATATGTCGTTCTTGTTATCGCAATCATGATTTTAGGGCTGCGACGACTCATTATTCTAATGCTTTTTCTATATATACTATAAACATGCATCTTTAAAATAATTCGCTTTGATAAAACTTTCTGTCAGTTTCTTGAATTTGGGCTAGCTATCTTCTCTTTGTCGCCTTCACTTCTTTTTCATTAAATTTTGCTCAAAATTTCAATCAACATATCCCAAAAATTCAATACAAAATTTATCCTTACGTTGTATCTGTATCTTTCCCTATCTTTTCATTTTTCAATCTCAAAAATCGAATGATATGAAGTTGGACCTTCGTCCCGCCTGGAGGGCTTACCTCCTCTTGAGCTTTAAAGAAGGACAGATCTCCTGTTGTGTTGAGCTTCACTCTGTCCGGGGCTTGAAGAAACGACAATTGTAATAATAATAATAATAATAATAATAATAATAATAATAATAATAATAATAATAATAATAATAATAATAATAATAATAATAATAATAATAATAAGAAGAAGAAGAAGAAGAAGAAGAAGAAGAAGAAGAAGAAGAAGAATGATGATGATAATAATAATAATAATAATAATAATAATAATAATAATAATAATAATAATAATAATAATAATAATAATAATAATAATAATAATGAGAGGGAGAGAGAGAGAGAGAGAGAGAGAGAGAGAGAGAGAGAGAGAGAGAGAGAGAGAGAGAGAGAGAGAGAGAGAGAGAGAGAGAGAGAGAGAGAGAGAAGATATGATTTTAGCCATAAGTACTCCACATATCATGGCAAAACTTGTCGGAGAAACGAATATCAATAGCATTTGGAGACCTGACATGTTTGTTTTAACTTGATGAGTTTGGCAGGCTGAATTTTATATCTCACTTTTTAAACAAGAGGCAAATTTGAAACAAAATAATTCCAGACTTTTCAAATTGTCAATAACAATATATTTTTTTTCCACCTGCATAATCTCCCTTCTTGAAAAATCTAATGAAAACTTACAACAGTTCAACTACAAAATGTGGCTCGGGTAAAGCGCTAACTGATTTGGCAGACTGAAGCTGTCGTGCTTGTAAATGGCACGAGGCAGTGTACAATACTTGGCGAGCTAAATGATATCATCGTGTGAAAATCAAATACCCAGGTGTTAAAACACTGTTTTTATCCTCTTAAGTTAATAGACAAGTATAAAACCATACACTTTTTTTCTGACGCTTTACTATGTACCGTATGCGGTTGAAAACATTTTTTATTTGTTTCATTCAGGACATTTATAACAGGAAACTATGCATGTTAAAAAGTATGAAAGAGTTTCGAGAGCGGACTTACTGCCGACACAGTTCTGAATGGCCTCCTGGGCCTTCTGTATCCCCAAACGGAAGTCTTGAAGCTCTGGTCTTAGTCTGTTGCCACGATGGTAAAACACAAGGGCCATCTCAAAATCTCCCTGGTTGTACAGGGCCTCGGCTTTTTGAAACATGCCCTTAAAAAAAAAAGCAAGCGAAAGTATTATCTCTTTTGGCTCGAGCTGTAGAGACAGTAATAGTAGCTAAGTCGGTAAAAACAGAAGCAGTAGCAGACAGTTGTAGTAATGATATTCACACATATTTTATCAAACTTAAAAGGCCAAAAGCTCTAACATTTTTTAGAGTCCTGAAGTTCAATAAAACATTCTTTAAAATCACGCACATTTTTACTTAAATTTTAATTTAAAGGGGCAGGGGGGTTCGTCGGAACTTTTTTTTTTATTTCTCAAAATGAATTTCTTGTCTTCTATGAAGATCTTCCTCACATTTTTAATGTTAAATATCTGTACTCTGCATATAAAGACTCAATGTATAGCAGTTCTTGTGTTCTACAAAAAAGCATTTTTTTTTAACATGACAGCTCTTTTCCTCGGCCAAGAGAGACCTTAGCTTGTAATGGCTCCCGTCCTCTGCCATGACAGACCTTATCATAGGATAGCTCTTGCCCTCCTCCAAACCCCTTCCCCCTCCCCCTCCCTTCCTTTTTTCCCGCCATGAATATGACATTTTCTGTCCTGTGCCATGATAGACCTTATTTTATTATTGCCGCCACTCCCACCCCCTCTTCCTCTGCCTTGAGAGAATACATCTTATGATATGATCTGTCCTCTGTCAAAACAGACATTACTTCTTAATAGCCCCCGTCCTCCACCGCGTGAGACCTTACCTCATGAGAGGTCTTGTCCTCCACTACGGGTGACTTTACGTTATAAAGGTATTGGCCCTTTGAATCCTCCGCCACCTTATGACAGCTCTTATTCTCAACGTTACTTCACGACAGATCTTGGCTTATGCCAGAAGAGAGGCGTCTTGTGAGGAAGGCTATATTTCTATATAGACACAATGTTCATGACATCATATTTCCCCTTCTCTGCCAGTAGAGACCTCAATTCGTGATATTGATAACCAACAGGGAATGCGATTTCAAAAAGAGTTATACTACATAGATGGAAGTGATGAGCTCTTCTTTATGTCGTCATTAGCATATGAAGCAATAGCCGCATTGGTGTGAAATTTGAAGTAAAAATTGGGAGACATAAAATGTGCACATGAGAAAACATTAACAACAACATCATTTAGTTTTGCTTAGACCTTCAAAATGCTTTTGAATGTTGAACAGAACTCTCAATTTCCAACAAAGTGAAATAACTCTGTGAAATCGCATTCCGTTTACTTTCTTCTAGGTGGAGAGGCGGACCTACTTAATATTTGGCTTTTTGCCATATTTTGTCCTTATCATATTAAGAGTTTTGTTCTCTGCTTAGAGAGATAGTTCTTGTCTACTACATGGAAAACCCTTACCTTATAACAGTTCTTGTTGTCTGCAAGGAGAACGCTTATCTTATAATAGTTCTTGTCGTCTGCAAGGAGAACCCTTACCTTATAATAGTTCTTGTCGTCTGCAAGGAGAACCCTTACCTTATAATAGTTCTTGTCGTCTGCAAGGAGAACCCTTACCTTATAATAGTTCTTGTCGTCTGCAAGGAGGACCCTTACCTTATAATAGTTCTTGTCGTCTGCAAGGAGAGCCCTTACCTTATGATAGTTCTTGTCGTCTGCAAGGAGAGCCCTTACCTTATGATAGTTCTTGTCGTCTGCAAGGAGAACCCTTACCTTATAATAGTTCTTGTCGTCTGCAAGGAGAACCCTTACCTTATAATAGTTCTTGTCGTCTGCAAGGAGAACCCTTACCTTATAATAGTTCTTGTCGTCTGCAAGGAGAACCCTTACCTTATAATAGTTCTTGTCGTCTGCAAGGAGAGCCCTTACCTTATGATAGTTCTTGTCGTCTGCAAGGAGAGCCCTTACCTTATGATAGTTCTTGTCGTCTGCAAGGAGAGCCCTTACCTTATGATAGTTCTTATCTTCTGCCAATGAGGCCTCAGCGTCTTGTAGAGCCTTGTTCGTATCGCCCAGCATCAGGTAACATTTGCTACGGCACACCAGGGAGATGCGGTCGTCTGCACGCAGGGTCAAAGCCTGCACATTGGAAAATTGATGATGATAATAATAATAATAATAATAATAATAATAATAATAATAATAATAATAATAATAATAATAATAATAATAATAATATAATGATAATAATAATGATGATGATGATGATAATAATAATAATAATAATAATAATAATAATAATAATAATAATAATAATAATAATAATAATGATGATGATGATGATGATGATGATGATGATGATGATGATGATGATGATGATAATAATAATAATAATAATAATAATAATAATAATAATAATAATAATAATAATAATAATAATAATGATGATGATGATAATTGAATAAAGATACATAAGAATTCTGCTGCATGGAGCGAGTTTTATTAGATTCGATTTTTACACAAGATGACTTGGCTTCATATCTCAGATCGATCTATAATCTATAACCTTTCAGATTCTTAAAGCTGGGTATAAACAAGTTTTTGTTATTTGTTTCTTGGTGCGAACAATATTTTAAAAAAGTACTACCAATACTTCCTTCTTTGTCTGAGATATTTGTACCAGTTGAAAAAGCTAAAAAAAAAAAAAAATAAGCAAAATAAAAATAATAACAATTTAGCTCTAATTATAGAATCTAGGTCCAATATTCACACAACTCACACTCAAATATATATGCAGATATAACAAAGACGTAGTAATATCGACCTCTTTTTAGATCTTTTTGGACAATAAAATGTACAGTTAAGTCATCAAGAAAGTATTGCAAAACTGTCAGTAAAATTTGAGTTTTTATGCAGACGTTATAGCTGCATCAAATTTATTGCCTAGATTCTGAGAATGACGAAGATTTAATGGAACTACAGGGGTATGTCGAATCTAAAAGTTTTGTGATGTTGATGAATCAATCATGACGCTTTGCAAATTTCTCGTATGAAAAGTCTTTTTTTCCGAGCAATGTTTGATATCTTTACTAAAGTTTTATAAAATTAAACATTACATACATGCATGCATGCATGCATACATACATTCATACATACATACATACATACATACATACATACATACATACATACATACATACATACATACATACATACATACATACATACATACATACATGCATTACATGCATTACATGCATTACATGCATTACATACATACATACATACATACATACATACATACATACATACATACATACATACATACATACATACATACATACATACATACATGCATACATACATGCATACATGCATGCATACATGCATTACATACATACATACATACAAACATACATACATACAAACATACATACATACATACATACATACATACATACATACATACATACATACATACATACATACATACATACATACATACATACATACATGGGGACTCACCAACATAATAAAGAACGATAGGAAAGTAATGGAATACAGAATGGTATAATACGCTCGGTCCAAGCTGTTCCTTTGCATACCGGTATATTTCAATATTTCACCCAGTGATAGTGGATTCATTCGGTAATTTAACAATCATGGTGTTTTATCGACAGAACCAAATTAACTTCCTCCAATGATATTTTTCTGTCTTATTCTCTGCAAACCTGCCGGTAACTAGGTGCTTCGCCATGATGACGGTGAAGAGCCATACACTATACTCAAAGTTAGATCTAGCTGGATCTTGTCGCAAAACACGAACAACCTTAAAAAAATTAAACATATCAATTGTCGATCCTTTCGCAGTATAATGGCTAAATGCTTTTTTCACCCCGATTAAAAAGAATCAGAATTTGAAGTCTTTCGATGAAATTTGTTGTAAAATACATATATACGAATGCCGAAATGCTGTACCCTTCTACTAAATTACTTTCATCTTGGGTGCCTGGTTACGGCACCAGGTCTTATGTCACGTTGGTTTAGTGGATACACACGATGAACTTCGACCGCCATCTCTTAACTGTTGAGCAGATATTTATATCAGAAACTAAAGCTTCGGGTGAGGAAAACAATGGGAGCTGATTACCATAACAATGTTATCTCTCATTCGGTCCAGTATTTTGCCGCCACGCAAGTGCCAAACGAAATGAAACAAAACATGAACATCTAAAGAGCTCGCATCTCTAATCTTATTCAAATCTTTTCCTTATGTTGGACAAGTATGGAATAGCACTGCAGTTTTCCATTTCAATATTTTTGTTTTGTTTTTGTTTGTTTGTTCAACTGCAAAGTGGATAATTACTAACCGTAGATTAATACCTTAGATCACTAGTCGTAAAATATGGCAACTCCATTAATGTGAGATTGAGAATCGATTAGAGAGAACTAGTTGTTAAATATAATTATACTCTGACTTGATTAGCACCTTTGATTTCATTTCCTTTTATTTTTCTTATCATGAAATTTATATTCATAAGATAAGCTGTCTTTGTCAAGATTTTTACACTCTCTTGTATAGATTTCGTCACTATTTTGTTTAGATTTTGACACAATCTTGTACATGAAGGTTAAGAGGAAAGGGGGGAAAAGCCAATTCCTAAATATTTTGATTCTATAAAATTTCAACATTAAAAAAAAAAATCAAAGTTAAATTACTTAACTCTTTACGAGTCACAAAATAAATATTTTTTGTTTTATTCTGTTTTTATGCTGTGTGATTTTTCGTGTTCCGAGGTGTATGTCTATTAGGTAGGTTCATGATAAATGAATTATGAATAAGTGCAGTTGGTTTGGTAGAAATTCTCAGTGTTACTTCAAAATAAAAAAAAAAAAAATTCTGATAACTATTTCTCATCTTCTTTTGTTTTTTTTTTTTATTTTTAATTTTTTTTTTTGTTTTTTTTTTTTTGGGTTTCTTTCGTTTTTTTTTTTTTTTTTTTTTTTTTTTTTTTTGTTTTGTTTTGTCAAGTAAAACGCTTATTTCAGTTTGCTAGGCCTATTAAAAAAGGCCAATAAGTAAAGATGAAATTTAGTTGCATGCTTATAAATGTGAGACATCTAGATTAGTTGCGAACGAAAAAAAAAAATGAAACTTACGGTCGTATAGCTTTCAATTGCTTTTCTGTAGTCTCCATTTTTGAAAAGGGCATCAGCTTCAGCTTTGTAGATCTCATAAGTTCCTGGGAGTCCTTCCGACTCATCATCTGCTCCCGCTCCGTACATGGTGCAGGTTCAATTCGAGATGGAAACTCAATAAAGGTAGGACTAGGCTGTTTGGTTAACCTTTTGTTGATTGAAATATGATTTTCGTTTAAAACTACTTCGATCGGTTGTGACCCATGTGTTTGAAATAATTAACCTAAGAAAATAGCTTTCAGAGATAGGTTAGATCTAGATCTCTATTTAATTTTAGATCAACAATCTAATGGTTGTTTTAGATCTAGAATAGGTCTTGAATCTATGTTTGCGTAGCACCTACAATAAAAGTCTTTGTTGTATTCGTTTAAAAAAAATACACACCAGTGTATTTTTCCTTGTTACTAACGCGAACTGTTCTAATAACTAAATGCAGGTTACACAGAGAAGTATTTCTTAATCTGTGTGGCTGAGTGTGTTTAGCACAATCGATCTAGTGTTGGTAGATTATTTTTGAGTTTGGGGTTAACATCAAAGCTTAGGCCTTACTGACTAATAACTGGATCTGGACGTGCGTGGTCACTAGCTGTGCCTCATGGAGCGCTGTTCTTTTAGAACATTATTTGGTGCGTAGTATAAGCTTAGTAGGTTAATGACTTAAGCTTGAACCTTCTGGGTGGATTATTTCCTTAGCAACCTCCAAGTTGTGGACAGGGCAATACGGGTAGTGAGTGTGTGTGTCTGTGTGTGTTGGTGAGACAGAGAGAGAGAGAGAGAGAGAGAGAGAGAGAGAGAGGGAATGAGGAAAGTGGAAAAAAGAGCGGAAGAGAAACACTAAGTAAGAAAAGAGGTGGAAGGAAGGTGGAGGGAGAGAGAGTGCGTATGTTTATGACAGACAGACACAGAGAGAGAGAGAGAGAGAGAGAGAGAGAGAGAGAGAGAGAGAGAGAGAGAGAGAGAGAGAGAGAGAGAATGGGGAAAGTGATGAAAGAGGAGGGGAAGAGAAACACTGAGAAAAAAGGAGGTAGAAGGGGATGGAGGAGAGAGAGAAAAAGAGAAGAGAGAGAATTGTCATGACTACCATCATCATCATCATCATCATCATCATCATCCATATCATCATCATCATCCTCTTTATCATCATCGACATCATCATCATCCTCCTCACCATCATCATCGTTATCAAGAACAAGAGATACGTTATGAAGAAGGAAAGTCCCATAGACTAACAGGATGAGCGAAACACAGAAAGAGAGAGTGGGAGAGAAAGAGGGGGCAGGGGAAGGAGAGACATGATGGAGAGACAAAGGCAGAATTTAAAAAAAATAGTAGCAGAGATTGAGAGAGAGAGAGAGAGAGAGAGAGAGAGAGAGAGAGAGAGAGAGAGAGAGAGGGGAAGAGAGGGAGAGATGGTAGCATAAGTTTATGGAATATGAAGAGATTTTGTGATACATAATAGGTACTAGATAGAATTAGATCTAGGCTACCATAACAAAGACAACACTGGTTTGTATTTCAGGTGAAGCTGAACGGATTAAAGCCACTATTGCCAGCCCTGTGGTCGCTGATCCCTCGTGCCGGTCTTAACCCTCAGATACTTACAGCTAAGTCCATCCACAGAGGTTACAGTACGTTATGGTTAGCCTCTCTCGTTTATCTTCTTTAACCATCTTATCCGTGAGATCATGTTATCGTTTCAAAAAAAATCTAATAATGATGTCATGCCATTGTTTCAAAAGTTCTATTAAAGACGTTATATTATTGTTTCAAAAGTTCTATTAACGACTGTATCTTGTTTCAAAAGTTCTATTTACCACGTAGCGTCATGGCTTTAAGTTTCTGTTCGGAGTTATTAATATTTTGACTGTGGTTTTCTATAATATATTGTGCTGTTCACTGCAATTGCAAAGTTCAAAGGGGGACATGCAGTAGTAATGCCAAAGATCTAAATCCTCAAGTTCACTCCAGTAGTAGCTGTGGCAATAGCTTGTGAGAACAATAGGCCTTTAGTTCATTAGGTCAGAGGAGTCTTTGGTTTTGGGATGGAAATAACAACTTCTCTCCATGAAGGAGGAATTTCTCCTGAGAGATAAATATTGTTTAAATATTAAGTAAGATGCCTCAGGTAGACAAGTAAGGAATTAAATTTTCGAATAGCATCTTTGAGTTCCGAATTTGTAAAGGACTGATTGTAGCACTCTAGATTGTCAGAATAAAAATTAAGGGCTCAATTTTCTTGGGAGATTTTTTAAAACAGGTTTTGAGATGAGTTATTAGCAAAAGTTTCAGCTAGGTGGTTTGCATGATCTTTATAACAGTTAATGATTGAACTTTTATTTTTTATCTTTTTCCACACATAATTATTTCATTGAAGAACATAATAAACATGAGGTAAACGAGCGAAATTGAGAGCGTAAATCAAAATAATTATTAGCGATCCTGGATTAGAGTTCTTTGTTTGCAGAATGATCCATAAGTTGAAAAGGAAAATCAAGGAATGAACGGGGGTTTTCTCTGTTATACGATTACTCAATAAACATCTTTAGTTTTCGAAACAGTCAACTAGATTTGCAAGGAAAACAAACAAAAAGACGAAGTTGATGAAAAAAAAAAAAGAAGGTCGAGAGCTTGGGAAAGAAAAAAGAAAAAGATAAAATAATCGCATATTGTTTTATACTTGAGACAATAAGAATTCGCTACACCTTTCTGTGTAATATGAATTGTTGAGCCAAGTCGATGTCCCATCATGCAAGAGATCATTATGAAAATTTGCATGGTTTTTAATACAAGACTGGCGTACTTTATAATCAAAACTGTAATAAATATTATTTCTGTCAGATGAATTTTATCTTGGTGAAAGTAATTAAACGCACAAAAAAAAAAAAAACAATACTAGACTTAACACATTCTAATCATAAATGCATAAAAAAGCTGTGAAATAGCTCTTTCAAATAACATTATCTCGCACATAATGAAAAAGTTAAATGCAAAAACAAAAAAGGGGCTTGGTTACATTTTTTTGAACATTATCTTTATTTTCAAATCTCGTTCAAATTTCTAGGAATTTAATTTGTTAATGCATTCATTTACGAAGTTGTTTTTAGTATAATTTTGTCATTATTTACTTAAAATGGCATGTCAATGTTTATTATTCAAGATGCTTATCTTTGTGAATATATATCTTGTTTTCAGCAAACACAGACGCATAAAATCTTACATATCCATTCGTTCCACGTTGCTGTTTTGGGAAGGAAATATTAATGTTTGGTTTTTCTTTTTGTTAATGTGATTATCTTGGCAACTTTGAATAATCTATTTGAATGACTTGATGTGTATCTTTGGTCTGTTGTAATATAATAATTTTCCATGCCTTTGAATGTGTTGGATGGGTGGTTTTTGTGTTGCATTACTTTGCGATTACTGATATTAAATAAAGATGGATTACTTTATGTTTTGAGGGATCGCACGGTTGGAATCCAATTTTTTTTTATTTTCTGGTTTTGGTATTTATGGACGTCTCAATTTTATTGATGCTTTTTTTTTTACTCTTCTCACACATTCACGTCAAATGGCGACAACTTCAAGGCTTCAGTTTTTAGCATTTTGTGCCTAATTTGCCTCTGCATGACGTAATTATAGATTTTCGACATGTGCACAACCAAAATATGACGCAGTAGGTAAACATTTAGGCTGTTAAAATATCTTCAGCCGGCAGGAGACTATGTCATTTGCCAGGAAAAGACTCATGGAGGGTTCCATCGGATCTCTCGGAAATCTTATCACACGGCCTATGAGAGGATCTTTTCACGCGCAGACAATTAAATATTATTTCCGGGGATCATATCAGTTGCAGGCAGATGACCTCTGCGAGTTCCAATCTCTCGCAGGCAGATTATGTCTGGGAGATTCAATCACTAGTAGACAGACCAACTCTGGGAGATTCAATCACTAGCAGGCAGACCAGCTCTGGGAGATCCACTCACTAGCAGGCAGACCAGCTCTGGGAGATCCACTCACTAGCTGGCAGATGACTTCTACGAGATCCACTCACTAGCTGGCAGATGACTTCTAAGAGATCCAATCACTAGCTGGCAGATTACTTCTAAGAGATCCAATCACTGGCTGGCAGATTATGTCTGGGAGATTCAATCACTAGTAGGCAGACCAGTTCTGGGAGATTCAATCACTAGTAGGCAGACCAGCTCTGGGAGATCCACTCACTAGCTGGCAGATGACTTCTAAGAGATCCACTCACTAGCTGGCAGATGACTTCTAAGAGATCCACTCACTAGCTGGCAGATGACTTCTAAGAGATCCACTCACTAGCTGGCAGATGACTTCTAAGAGATCCACTCACTAGCTGACAGATGACTTCTAAGAGATCCACTCACTAGCTGGCAGATGACTTCTAAGAGATCCAATCACTAGCTGACAGATGACTTCTAAGAGATCCACTCACTAGCTGACAGATGACTTCTAAGAGATCCAATCACTAGCTGACAGATGACTTCTAAGAGATCCACTCACTAGCTGACAGATGACTTCTAAGAGATCCACTCACTAGCTGACAGATGACTTCTAAGAGATCCACTCACTAGCTGGCAGATGACTTCCAAGAGATCCAATCACTAGCTGGCAGATGACTTCTAAGAGATCCACACACTAGCTGACAGATGACTTCTAAGAGATCCACTCACTAGCTGGCAGATGACTTCCAAGAGATCCAATCACTAGCTGGCAGATGACTTCTAAGAGATCCAAACACTAGCTGGCAGATGATTTTTGAGAGATCTAAGCACTTGCAGGCAGATGACATCTCAGAGATCCAATCACGCATTGGCAAGTAGCCACTATTCCTTGTGGAATTCTGTCACCCGTCCACCGGTGGAAGACTTGCATCGCAGCTGTCCAGCGTCGTCAATGAACTCCCTATATCAGAGATGGTGGTTGCTCTGCATGTACTACCATTCGCACTCCATGGATAACAATTTTGAGCGTTTATCTCCGCCTCTATTTTTCGCTGGACGGAATTCTTTTTGTTTATGCATCTTGTCAGATCAATTAGGTAATCCAGGGGATTGGACGGACGGTTAACCATGAGTTGGACCAAGAGATGC